>CM040244.1:226188408-226317522 GCA_022545495.1 Chrysanthemum lavandulifolium | reverse complement strand
CATGTCTAACAACATGGATTGGCTCAACCCGAAGCAAACATCGACTTCACTCAGCGGGACAACCCTCCATATTACAGGCGGTCAAACCTCTCCCTACAATTGTGTCGATCGACCTAAGATTCCATTCGATATTTCTTTAACAAATGCTTGGAATTCCTTCTACCGGGTGATGATTCAAGGAAATATGCTACATCTACGACATACGTTCTCGTGACCATATACTCAAACGCATAGCCATCGGGAAAAAGCTACCCACATGTTTTCTAACAATGTCGAATTGTATGACCGTGATGCAATGTATGGGATTCACCATTGGCGGAACGCCGGCGAATCTACTACATCGTCAAGTTCAAGAAGTCTCAAAATGAAGTGTTCGATACTAAAGGAATCATTGCTATTAAACATGTTGATCTTTCATCTAAATGGGACTACACTTTTCTCAAGAATATAGTGGTCAAAAGACAAGGCGAAAGAGATTATGCATTCGATGAAGCGGACTTTCGAGTTTGTCTCTTGTTAGCCTTAATAGTTTTATTAAAAGTGATGGTCATTCACGATTAGGAACTTTGTAGCGTGTGTTAGATATCATGATAGAATAGTCAACGGGCTCGTGGATTGGGCTAAGCTATTTAGTTAAGCGTTAAGCTTAGCTAGCCGTTTAAATGTGTAATCAATCCAAGTCCCGAAGCCCAAACCAAGTCCAACGAAAAGCCCAAGCAAAGCCTTTAGGGTTTAAGTTGCTTGTACTATAAATACCCTCAAATGGTCATTTGAGGGTGTGCTGAAAGTGTGTGAGTGTGTGTTTTCTTTATTGAATATACAACATCTTGTGTTTATCTTTTCTCACATCATACAGATTTTATATCATCAAGTCACCAAACATCTCATCTTTTCTTTCTTTGTTATAAGCTTTACGTTTGTGTTGTTTGTGTTAACGTGGTATTTGTGTTGGGTTTGTGATAAGGTTGATAAAAGTAAGGTCCTACAATTGGTATCAATCGCTTTAACAATGGTTTAGGAGTGTTTGTGTTTGTTTTGAAGGTTGATACGCGTAGCTTTGTTATAAACGTTGTCACGCTTAAAGCTTTAATTTTGCACTTACAAATTCAAGATTCTTGTGGTTTAAGGTATATTTGGTGCTAAAGTTTCAGTTTTTGCAAAAGTTTGAAGCTTTCTGGCGTTTTAGTTAAGTTTGAGCTCGTTTTGGTTCTTTGGTCATTTCTACTCGTAACTTTTCTAGGCACTTTGGGTGAAAAGGTCAACATTTTTGGGTTATACGAGTGTTTTAAGGATATCGTGCAAGAGAAATTGTTTGAATCATTGGAAATTTTTTAGAGTAGGTCAAAACCTAGTTCTACTCGTAAGAAAGTCAACTCATAGTTTTCTACTCGTAACTTTTGGTGAAGAATCTTCGTGCTATAAGCATTACTCGGTGCTTCCTCACTTGGATAAGTGTGTGGAACACTTCGACTTGTGGATATCTCTTCTGTTTGTGAAAGTGTAAAGGATTTTGGGCAAAACCCTAATCTTACGCATAAGTTTCGACTTCTGCGTAGAATAATTCTGCATAAGCATTTTTCTTACGCCTAAGTTTTCTTACGCGCATAAGCTAAATCTTCGCATAACTTTTCTACTAGTAACTTTAAACCTCGCATAAGATCCTCGCTAAGGAATCCTACGCTAAGGAATCCTCGCTAAGATCCTACGCATAAGATCCTCGCCTAAGTTTCTACTCGTAACTTGTGTTTCTACGCCTAAGCTCTCTTTCTCGCATAAAGGTTTAAAAAAATTAAATTTTGAGGAGACTAAGCGTTCAATTTTCGAGATTTAAATTTTGGTTTAGCTGTGAAAATTTTGGTCAAAATTCAAATTTTGGGCCTAAATTCAAATTTTCGGTCAAATTTGGCGTCAAAATTGTCATAACTCAAATTTTTATACGACCTTAGAATTGATTTTTATAGTGAATTTCAAATTTTGGTGAAAATTTTTAAGAACCGAGTTTTCTGATGCGACTTTCGGAAACACCTCATACGAGCTTAATCTTCATCAACCACAACTCCTTTATCGTTGAATCGATCCTACATCAACTTTATCGATCATACCTTCATCAATGGCTACTCAACAAGACATTCATGCGTGGTGCCAAACCCGACCTCCTATGTTGGCAAAAGGTGGTTATCTTCAATGGACAAGTCGAATGCTCGCTACATCAAGACCAAACCTAATGGCAAACTCATGATTAAATCCATTCGGGATGGACCCTTCAAGCCTCGCCAAGTTCATGTCACGGAAATCACGATGCAACACCTCCGTCGCACCATCTTCTCGTCTTCAATACGAATCAGAATACACTAGAGGATCGAAACAAGTCGAAGCGAGATGACATGGCAATTCATATTATCCAACTGGGTTTACCAATTGACATCTTTCTTTGCGGTGAGCGGTTGTGAAGCCGCTTTCGATATGTGGGAGCGTGTTAGCGACTTTGTCATGGAGCAGTGGTCATCAAGACATGGAGAACAAGTTTCTAATCGAATGGGAAAGGTTTACATCTACACGGGAGAATCCATTGAATCCTACTATGGAAGGTTTTGCACTTTGATGAATGAGCTAATCGGCGACACCGGAACTATCGTTCAAAACATCAAGTTCTGAACAATCTTCCGGAAGAATGGGGCGATATGTCACTATTGCCAACCAAACAAAAGACTTACATCGGTGAACTTTGATCAAGCTGAATGATTTTCGAAACAAAACCAAGTGAAGTGAATGAAGTCGGGAAAGAAAGATTGGCAAAGAATCATGATCCATTGGCACTCATTGCAAAGACTCAAACTTGGTGAATACACAACAACAAGCTTCATCATCTTCCAACAACAACAACTTGCGACAATACATTCCACAACCACAACAACAATTCTATCCGGATCAACAATACCGGGAACAAGGAATCGCGATCTCGAATCGATCAAGAAGACCCTATGTCCCAAATAATTTCTCTCTTGGGTCAAGTAATCAAAGGTCGCTATTCACACCTACTAACAACAACCAAGGATATCATCAAACACTACATAGCAGCAAATTGCACTGTAGGGTGTGAATATGGGTAATCAAGGAAAAATGGTTGGAGTTATTGGGAATCGGCGAGGATATACTCTTGGATTTCGCATGGGTCATCAAAGGTTCGAATCGGTGTCAGATGAGGCAGAATGTTGGGAATAAGCGATGGGTAATCGAATCGAATGTTCGCTCGATCGTTAGGAATCATGGAAATGTGAATCGAGGTGTCAGTTAAGTGTTATAGCTGTCAAGGAATGGGTCGCATGGCAAGGAATTGTCCTACTAAGCCGCACAAGAACGATCTTGAGTATCTTGACATCTGTTGGTACAAAAGGCGCTACTGGATTCGGTTGAGTCTTGAGGAACATGACTTTATGGCTATTATGGATGATTTGGAAGACCTCGAGAAATTAATCTGACTGCATCTTCATGGCAAATCTTGAGGAAGCTAAGTACGACAGAGTCGACTCACCTCCATCTATGACGCCAATACCGTATATGAGGTACCAATCATTGATCCATGTTATAACAATGTCATATTTGATGTGTTTACTCATGACGACAAGATGCGTGGCGCCGGCACCTCTTATGATACATACCGGACAATGCGAGGTTGTAGCAATACTAACTGAAACTCCGGATGTGGATCCTAGTGAGGCTGTGGCACAAAATCCGAGGCGATGAGGAAACACGTGCTATGTTGAATCATTAATCAATCAATGTGGCATTGAAGTTGAGAAAGTTAGAGCGGTCAATCGCGAAGTTAAGGCGCGAATGCTAAATTGACCGGCCGAGCTTGAGAGTTACAAGGAGCATGCCAAAGCCTATGAATTTCATACAAACAAAATGTCGAATTAGAAATTGGTTATCGAGATTCTGTTTTAAAATATGAAAAAGCTCTTATGAAACTTGAAAAATAAAATATCTCATATTTTAAACAACTTGATCGAAAAAGCGAGGAATGCAAGTATGACAAATTGTCGTATGGCGTGCCTACAATGACATGAAAGCTAAAATGATCTTTTGAGGGCTCATTGGAAAGTCAAAAGGAAAGGCGATGGAAGCGTGATTACAAAACCATTGATTGCGGAGAAAGCAAATGTTCTCAAACCGGTTTCAAAACCAAAATGTACATTTCTATGCCTCCTCCAAAAGTCAATGAGAAAATGTTTCATCAAAACCGGTCACTCCACATGCCGTGCCTAAACAAAATGTTGATAAAGGGAAAGCGGTTATTGAGAATCCTAAAGTTTTAGCTTTTGGCCTTTTTAAGATGAGTACCACTAATGCGTGCGCCCACATCTAAAGAGACTAGGATAATTGAAACCACCTCCTTCATAAAATGTGAATCTAATGCGTGTGCCTCACCTTCTCTGGGACTAGAAAGCACCTCTAGGAGCGTGAGACTAAAGCCTAAGAGCAATACAAGGAACAATAGAGTCTCGATCGCCTCTAGGAGTAGTAGCTTGAATAAAGAGAAGAAAGTAGAAGAACACCCTAGAATTTCTGACGTTTGAATAAGAAAGACATTTCATCTGAATGTCTTGAACCTATGAAACTTGCTAAGTCTAATAAATGTGTTGAATCTCTTTGTTTAACTTGCAAGAAATCTTTAAATGTTCAAGATGATTGTGTTTCTAAGAATGTGAATGATAAGCTGTTAATAAGAATGTCCCAAAAGTAATTACGCTAAGCGAGTAGGAAGACTAGTTGCAAAACTTAGGCTTTACACTCTTGACAGGAACCAACGTGTATACTTTAGGGATGATATTTGGAAACCCAGGTAGAACTTTCACACTCCGAATGGTACAATGGTGATAAACCAGAATCCCCGTGAAAACCTCTACGAGTGTGATAAGGATTTTACCTCTAACCCAAAGGAACCTAAATCAAAAGCGGTTTCCACAATATTCTTTTTACATTCTTGGCGGGTTATCGAAATTTGTCTTTGGATCCGACTGGGTTGCTCCAAGCACACGATCAATCAAGTCACGATCACTTCTCATCTGAAACGGAACCGACGCTTCGGAAATGATCATAAAGCATATTGGTGGAGATCACCTTTGGAAATTATTTGATCACCAGTTTACTATGGTCGGCGGTCGACACAATTTGTTGCAACAAGGCCGGTGATGCGCATTTAGAGGTCGCTTTTAGGAAAATGCTTGCATTCATAGAAACTTGGATGGCACCAATCTCTTTAACTAGAATCATGATACAAACTTTGTATGCTATCGACATCAATCAAATGGCCTCTTCATCACCAATATGTCTCATGACACGAGCATCCGGAACACAACCCCGGGTTGTAGGCCGAAGGTTATCCCATCTCACTTTCGACACCATCAACAATCTTGCCAAAGACAACATCGCCAATGGACTTCCAAAGTTCAAACTACACCAAGGATCACTTATGTCCATCTGCGCGAACAAGGAAAAGCAAAAGAGCATCATATAAACCCAAATCCGCACCTAGTTCGGAAGCAAAGTTGTATATGTTGCACATGGACCTATGCCTGCCCAATGAGAGTTGAAAGCATTAATGGAAAAAGTATATTCTTGTTATCGCCGATGATTATTCGAGATATACATGGGTTAAGTCGAGAGATCAAAAGACAAAGCCTGCATCATCATCAACCTTCCGGCGAATTCAAGTACTTCTTCAAACTCAGTAAGTGGTTGTAAGAACACAACCACGTAATTCACTAATCAGAGTTAAGAGCTTATTTTGAAGATGTTGAATTACTCATCGACATCACCAAGAACCCACAGCAGTAATGGGGTAGTTGGAACAGAAATAGAACTCTTGTGAAGTCAGTCCGCACAATGCTTTATTCTAGGCACCGTTATTTCTATAACATGTCATGTCCAACGCTTGTTTCACTCTAACCGATCCCTTATCCATCCAAGATTCAATAAACCCCATATGAGCTCGTGAACAACAGTAAACCCCGATATCTCTTACTTTCACGTGTTTGGCGCCAGGCTATCCTACGAATGACAGAGAAGATCTTGGAAAATTGAAAGCTAAAGGTGATATTGGAATCTTCATTGGATATTCAGAGACAACTCGAGGGCATCTGTGGTGTATAAATGTAGGCAAGGAGGATCATGGAGACGATGAATGTGAAGTTTGACTTAACTTTCATAGATGGCTCTCAGAGACTCGCCTAGAACCCGCCTAAACCGGCAGACTTGGACACATCGGGCCTGTGACTCATACCTCAAAGAGCTCAATCAACTTCATTTGACAATCCTAAAGAACAAGAATGGGAAAATTTCTTCGAGTTAATGTTCGATGAATACTATGGTGGAACTTCGACAAATGCATCAAACCATCATTCCACCGCACCCGCTCAAAATCATCCTCCACCACCAATGAGTAAGATGCATCTACAACGGTCGAAACCAATGCACCAACTCCATCAACATCATCTACATCTACTCAAGTTCTTGCACCCGTTTTACCAGCCAGCTGATGAGCAAAACAAAACCGAAACGATGCAACGTTAGATGAAGACTTATTTGAAAACCCGCTTGCTACGAAATCACCTTAATCGCCTTCAAGCTTACGAGAACCATCTAACTCGCATAACGCTTAACCAACGGTATCCTTCTACTCAAGTGGACAAAGACCACCCAATTCAAGTTATTCAGTGAACCTTCAATAACAATTCGACGAGACGCTAACTTGCCACCGACAACACTTGTGCATTTACCTTTGCTCAATTAGCAATATCGAACCAAAGAACATTCGTGAGGGGCAATGGCGCATCCCGCATGGATAGAAGCAATGCAGGAGGAACTTCTTCAATACCGCCTACACGACTTCGGATATGGTTCCAAGACCAATCGACGCTCAAGGCCATTGATCTCAAGTGGTTATGGAAAACAAAAGTGGATGGAAGAGATGATCAGATTCGCAACAAAGCTCGCCTTGTAGCAAAGGATATAGACAAGAGGAAGGGATAGACTTTGAAGAGTCATTCGCTGCAGAGTTAGACTTGAGGCGTCAGATATTCTTGGCCTATGCAACACAAAACATCACGGGTTTATCGTGATGGACATTAAGACCAAGGCTCTCGAATGGAACTCCGAAAGAAGAAGTGTACGCGAGTCACCGCAAGGCTTCATAGACATGGAACATCCACTACGCCTACAAACTCAAAAAGGCAATTCTATGGTTTAAAACAAGCTCGAGAGTGGTATGACGAACTCGTCTCTTTCCTTATCCAAAACAATTTCACCAAAGGAACAAATGATCCTACTTTGTTTACTCAAAATGCAAAACGACATTTTGATTGTTCATTTATGATTGACGACATTATCTTGGTCCACTAATCCGAATCTTTCAAAACACTTTGAAAATCTCATGAAAAGCAAATTTGAAATGTCCATGATGGGGAACTAGAATTCTTTCTTGGTTTACAAATACATGGCTCCCCTGAATTTTTATAAATCAAGCTAACACACCACCGAGATTTTGAAAAATCATGGTATGGACATTGTGACTCGGGCCGAACACCAATGGTAACTTCACCAAAAATTGGAGCCGATTTGTTTGGAAACCTATTGATCCTCAAGAAATATCGAGCATGATTGGTTCTCTCATGTATCTTATCGCTAGCTCCACCAGATATTCATTTTGTTGTTTGCTTATTAGCACTGGCTGTGCAAAGCCTACCGAATCGCACCTCAAAGAGGTTAAAGGATCTTCGCACCAAGACATCCATTCACATGGGACTTTGTATCCGGGCGAACCGGATTGATCGTAATTGCCTCTTCCGCATGACCACGCAGTGATCAAGCTAGCAAAAAGTACATCCTGAGGAGCACAATTTTGGGTGAAAAGCTAGTGTGTCGGGTCTTCAAAGAAACAAGATCAGACCGCACTTTCAATCTACCGTCGGTACGAGTATGTGTCTCGCTGTTGTGCTCAAGTTCTATGGATGAACACAACTCACAGATTATGGCTTTACTTTCGATAAAATACCTATGTATTGTGACTTAAAAGTGCCATAGCCATATAATGCAACTCCTGCTCATCACTCAAAGACTAAGCATATCGTAGTCCGCTATCACTTCATCAAAGAGTACGTCAAAATGGTACTGTTGAACTATTTTTGTGAAGATCGATACCAACTCGCCGATCTATTAACCAAAGCCCTTCCAAAGAAAGGTTTGAGTATTTAGTTCGACGAATTGAATGCTAAGCTCAACCCCGAGGAGTTAGAACGCCTTCTCGATTCTTCTTGAAAATGATTTTCCAAAAGTCATCATAAATAGTTTTGAAAACAAAATACAAAAATTTGAAAACCAACAAAGCAAAATATAAAAATATAAAATTTTCAAAAATACAAAACATTAAAAATCAAAAATACAAAAATATTCTTCTCACGATATGTCTTCTTGTATAATCGATATATCCAGATGTTTAGAAATTTCATTCAACAATGATACGAGCATGTACAGATGTTTCGAGCGAGAGTTCTTTATATGTTTTCTAAAACATGTCGCTTCTCAAAATTTCTTCAAATAAAATGGCTTGGGATACATCAAGACGAAACCTTGATCAAATGATGACTTTTGATTATTTTCAAATCAAACTCGTGCTTTGATCGAAAAATGAGGTGTACGCCGCCCAAGCACTACATTTAAAAATGGTGAGAAATCATCATCACCTCGAGCACCTTTCAAGATTGTTCAAAAGATTTTCCAAATCTTTCAAAATACTTTGTGCTCAAGATAACTCTCTAAAACCCTTTAATTGATTATTCTTTATTAAAGGGGAGTATAAACAAAAATGTTCCAAATTCATGCTAAAAATCAAATCTGCTTTGTCTCCCCAAAAGATTTCTAAATGTTGTTTAATCCAGGAAATCAAAATATCACTATATGCTATTTTCGGAGGGAGGAGACGTGATTAAAATGTGATCAAAATCGTTGTTTGAATCTCAAAATGAGCTCGACTTCATGCAACCAATGAATTGACGAAGAAACATGTACCATCTCGAGAAACTTTCTATGGACTCGACCAGACTTGTAATAATTTCAAGCTAGTTCTAGTGATGTAAACGTGCCCTAATCGGTCTAGTTCATTTAAAGTCGATCAATTCAAAAGTGCGAACTCTACCTCTATGTGCATATTTCACAAAACTTATAAGCACATGTGAAGGGGAGGTTTGAAAATATAAAACTCTTAATGTCTCAAACATGTTTTCATCATAAACACTCGAGAGATTTTCAAGAAAAATGGTTTATGGCAACAATAGGGACAATATGGAGTTATAAGGTGACTAAGGATAGAATTGTCCTATGATCCGCCAGAGTTTGAGGGATCTCACCCAAGGACATCACCAATAGTGTAGAACTAGAAGTCCTTAGGAATGATTGAAAAAAGGAGTAATGTGAGAAAGGAGAGAAGGGTTGAAGAATTAAAAGAAATGTAATGAAAGGGTGAAAAGAAATAGCCTCCCATATTCAACCTTAGGCGTAAACCGGGTTCAATATATGCTACCGGGTTGTCACTAAATGACACCGGTATTGAAGACAAAGACGTCATGGACCCAAAGGACGACCGCACTAAACCTTCTAGCCACTCAATTCCTCCTCAAAGGTATTTGTTTCATTCTCACCGAACCCTACATAATCTATCGACTTTCTATTAGAGATTGTTGATATTGAAGAAGGAGACCATCTCCCTAGTCTCGTCAGAAAACCAAAATGCACTTATTGAGTCTAGAGCCACGAGATTCATAAAAGATCTCATAGGAACACATGACGCGACATCGCTTGTTGTTCATCAATTGCGGCACAAGTGATATATTATAGAGTCCCACGCAGATCTTAGCAACCGCCGTAACATTTATGAGAAGTTTCACATCCTGTGATCTTCAGTGATTGAATGGAAACTCCCCGCAGGTCAACATCAAGTGCCGATGCAGGTCACTGTAATTCCCCGGATTACGCTTAGTGTGTCTCAAACGGTCTACGTCAAGGTGATGCTTCGTGTACCTCGCCACTCATCCGAATCAGAGGTGTACTTCGTGCATATCGCAGCTATCTCACTTAGGGACTCTGGGCTCAGAACGCCTCTATGAGAATTGAGACGTTTGCCACACTATGTTAACACCCTCAAATTCAAACTTGTGCGTTTTAATCCGCTTATTACTAACCTGCTTTTATGTTTTCTTCTTATGGAAGCTCCGAGCGGATGGATCGTGCAGCATCGCCACATGCTCATACCAACAACACATGATAGTTCTCATCAAAATCAAAGGCAACTCAAAGTTAAAGATGATTCTTCGCAATGTCAAAGAATCTTCAAAGTTTAAAGACTCGAGAACTACATCATTGGTAACCAAAAGTCAAATAGAAGGTGAGCATGGTGGAGAAAGACGGGAGACACCTAACCAACGAAGTTGACAATGGCGATAAACACATTATCGATCACAAAGCATGAAGGAACAAAGAATCAAGACTATTCAATATCTACACATAAAGTTCTTGCTCGAGAAAAGTAAAGACCCAATCGTGGAGCATCATTTGAAATGACCACCCTTGGGGAGATTGTTAGCCTTAATAGTTTTATTAAAAGATGGTCATTCACGATTAGGAACTTTGTAACGTGTGTTAGATATCATGATAGAATAGTCAACGGCTCGTGATTGGGCTGTTATTTGTTAAACGTTGCTTAGCTAGCCGCTTAAATGTGTAATCCAATCCAAGTCCACTAAGCCCAAACCAAGTCCAACGAAAGCCCAAGACAGCCTTTAGGGTTTTAAGTTGTTTGTACTAGTAAATACCCCTCAAATGGTCATTCG
This sequence comes from Chrysanthemum lavandulifolium, assembly GCA_022545495.1. Taxonomy (NCBI): domain Eukaryota; kingdom Viridiplantae; phylum Streptophyta; class Magnoliopsida; order Asterales; family Asteraceae; genus Chrysanthemum; species Chrysanthemum lavandulifolium. The sequence continues at coordinate 226,306,639 of CM040244.1, read as the reverse complement.
AGGGTGTGCTTGAAGTGTGTGTGTTTTCTTTATTGAATATACAACATCTTGTGTTCATCTTTATCTCACATATACACGAATTTATATCTTCAAGTCACCATCTTCTCATCTTATTTCTAAGCTTTATTTGTGTTTGTTTCACGTGGTTATACTTGTAAGCGTGTTGGGTTTGCTTGGTAAAGTGATAAGGTTGATAAAACTAAGGTCCTACATCTCTCAACGAGCATTCAAGATCTGTGATTCTGCCAAAGCAGGACGATGAGACAATTCTCGATCAAGTACAACGTGAATACATTAAGCCCTTGCTAATATCGGATCAAGCATAGTCATACATGAACGTAGAAGATCTCCAACTGCGCTTGAATCATACATCGCACCCGTGTCAACTTCACTCCACCCGCCTAGATCTTCCCGACATCAACCGGCTTCCACAATACACACTCGCCAACAAACCATTCTGCATCGCTTATCGCAGTGAACTTCAACAAATTGCTTGATGGCGTGTAGAGATCTTCACAAGTTCGGGATCACACTCAAGAAGGTTAGGGACGGATTGGCTTATCGGTTGAAGGCGATATACGAAGGCATAGTGGTCTCAAAAGCGATGGAACTCTTAGGATGTAAGGATGTGCGTAGGATCATCGTAATGATTGATGAAAGGTTGTATCAAGGGATCGCCCGTAACTTTGGAAAGCTTTGTTGGTGGTCGACCCATGATGAACATCACCGGCTATCAACGCCTGCTCGCACTCCCCGCAACATCACTGGACTTCCTAGTACCCTCGAATCGCTTCGCATTATTAATTTGATGCGTGATTATATTATGTCTATGGTTGTGCACACATAATAAAGGTACAACCCAGAATTGTCAAGAAAGGACCTCGTGGTGCCGTCAGCTACAATCCTTATAAAAGGAGCGAAAGCTTAATTTTCGAGTCAAACCTCTCATTTTTCAAGGTTGCTCAAAAGGACAAGTACTTCGTGATGATTTTCAAAACCTCAACCGCTTATATCACTTGGTGAGGGGAGTATTTGAATTAAAACTTTGTTCACAAATTGTTCACAATGGTCATCTTCCCAACACTCGAAATGGTCATATTTATTCTCAACTTTTCAAAAATAACATTTTATATGCCATTTTTAGGGGAGAAAATTATGTGATAACAAAAATGTTGTGTAAATGCAAAATGAATCTTTGTGCTATAGACTCTAACCAACGAATTGACGGTACTTAACTGTTAGTAACTCAAAAGACTTGTCCAGACGGGTAATAATTTCAAGCTAGTTCAAGTGAGAATGTAAACGTGTCTCGCAAAGGACTTGTCCGAGTAGAAAGTACCATTCGAGAAACCTTGGTAGACATGAACTCTACGCGTATGACAACCTTTCGAGGATTGTCTACACCTTCAAGGTAGTTATTAGAGCTAGTTGTCACCTAAAAGTCGCCAATGTAACTCTTTAACTATGCAACGAACCGTGTCTCATGGGGATTGTCTATCTTGGGTTGATCAATCATAAAGCGCAAGGGCCCTTCCTCATCTGTGATTTCAGTAAAAACTCCTAAGCATATGCGAGGGGAGTATTTCCAAAATCTAATACTCTTGAAGTGTTCAAACATGTTCTTCATTCACAAACACTTTGAGAGATTTCATGAAAAAATGGTTTTATGGCAATGGAGTTATAAGGAGATTAAGGTTGGGAATAATCGTCCTATGATCCGCCAGAGTTTGAGGGATCTACCCAAGGACATCACAAATAGTTAGTAATTTAGAAGTCCTTAGGTACGATTATAAAAGGAGAAAATGAGAATCGGAGAAAGTAGGGAGTTGAAGAATTAAAAGAAATGCAAAGAAAAGTGGTGAAAGAAATATCCTCCAAATTATTCAACTTAGGGCGTACATCGGGTTCAATTCATATAGCACCGGTTGTCACCTGCTACGCCCGTATTGAAGATTAAAAGTCGCCATGGACCCATGACGATGCACTATACCTTCTAAGCCACCAAGTTTCTCTCAAAAGAAGCTTGTTTCATTCTCATGGAACCCTACGTAAACTATTGGCTTTCAGATCGAGATCACGTATTGAAGAGGAGACCCTTCCCTAGTCTCCGCCAGGAATACCAAAACGCACTATCGAGTCTAGAGCCACGAGATTCATCAAAAGGTCTCTTAGGTACACTTGACATTTCATCACCGATGTTCAACAACAAGAACATCGCTGGTACGTTATCGAGTCCTTTACTGTATCTTAGCAATCGTCGAGAATATTGGCGAGAGCTAGCAATCGTGATCCTCAAGTGATTGAATGGAAACTCCGCTGTGGTCAACATTAAAGTACCGACAACAGGTCACTTCGTAACTCCCTGTGGATTACGCTTAGTGTGTCTCAAACGGCTCACAATATGAGGTGATGCTCGGTACCCAATGACTATTCGAATCAGATGTACTTTGTACATCGTGTTATCTCACTTCAGGGACTCCAGCTCAGAACGGCCTTGTGAGAATTAGAGTTGCGCCACACTATGTTGTTAACACTCTCAAGTTCAAACTCAGAAGTGCTGAATTAACTTATTACTAACCGCTTTAAATGTTTTCTTATGGAAGCTCCGAGCGAATAATCGCATATCCTTCCTCATGTTCACGCCAACATCATCACTAATGAAAGTTCTATCATAAAAGCAACATAAAAGTCGTAATGATTCTTCATCAAATCAAAGAATCTACAAAGTTAAAGACTTAAAGAACTCATCAAGACTATTATTCAACATTAAAGAGCGTGTGAGCATGTTGAAGAATGACGTGGAGACATCCGAAAATGGGCGCACTGAGTGCGTACTCTGATGCGCATAACAACATACTATCACCCATCACAAAGAACAATAATCAAAGAACAAAGTTAAAGATGACGCTAAAAATAAACTGCTTAAAGAAAACAATTTCTACATCGGGAGATTGTTCGATTCAAGGCAACCTTTCCTACAAGAAGAAGAAGAATGTCATAAGACGCCATGCTTCTATTACATTTTCATCATCGCTATCACTAACACTGGAGAGATTGTCGGAATCACTCCCAAACCTAAATCAAGTGTTAGTAATTCACATGTAATAGTTAGCCAATTATGGCCTTTATGTTTGTTATTAGCCTTAAGCTTATGTACAAGGCCCATGAGCTTAGGCCCAAGCCCATTAAGGAAAGGATGGAACCAGGAGTGTTGCCTAGCTTCCTCCCTATAAATACACTTGTATAATCCTCACTTGAGGGTTGGTTGTTCAATGCATTTTCTCACATACATCTCTACGCACAACCCGGTAAGCATAACGCACGTGTGTGTTTGATTTATTGTTCAATCGCCTTTATCTCTTCTATTAAGCTTGTGTTGTAAAACTAGTGACCCAACAGATGAAATACTAGAACTACCAAAATACCGTAAATAATACAAGCATGTAGGGAACACAAAGTTAAACAAAGAAACAACTCCAACTGAACACAAAGAGAACCCGAAAGAAACAGAAATAAAACAGGATACTGTGGAAGGCAGGTGATGGAAAAGCAAACCAAGTTCCAGAATGAAGAAGAGGAGAGTGAGAGGATAAACAAACCAAGTTCAAGTAGCGAAGAAACCCGATTGAAACCCGATTGAAGTTGCAAAGGAAATTGGAACACCAACCTGAGGTAGCACCGTGTTATAAGTTGAGAGTAGTAGCACCGTGATGATTTTGAAACAGTAAAACTTTGATAATCTCGTGAGTCAAGTGTAACAATATGCGTAAAACATGGGAAAAGAGAAGAGTGATCAAAAGAGATCTTTGGGACAACAGAGATGATAAGGACCCAAAAGAGATTGTGGGACAACTGAGATGAGTGGTCCAAAAGAAATTCATGGTCAAAAGAAAAATGACAAGAGGAATAATAAGAAAGTCAATGTCGCCATAACCGAGAAAAATGACAAGAGGAAAGATAAGAAAATCATTGACGCCACCATCTTTTAGTCTTGGTATAAGCCCAATAGCAATGTGTCGTTGTTGAGACCAAACAAAGATCAAAACTGGAAGAAAAGAAAGAAAAAAAGGAGAGACATTGAGGCCGAGATCGAAAACAGAATCAAAACAAGAAGAACAACATCTAGCAAAAAGAGTCAAAACCATCACGCTCGGTATCACCATACATGAACGCAAAACTCAGAATCCACACTCCACCACAACCAGATGAAGTGATGATAACGGACGCGTTATTTTCAATGGAAGGAAATCCAGCAAGTTCGCACTTTTTTTAAAATCATACAAAAATAATAATATTGTGATAAATAATATGTATATGATTTAAATTTTAAGTAGTGACTTTGGTTTGAACCAAGCGCCAAGGAGCCCCTACCATAAGAGATAACATGCAAACACCGGCACCACAATTGAAGGTGGAAGCTAGTGTTATTGACAAATTGCTTCTATTTTGAACTATGAAGAAATGGTGACCAATGGTGGAAGCAAGATGAAGTATTATCCACACGTAAATGTTGGAAAGTAGATAAACATTTAGAAACTAATTACTAACTGCTTGTTAATGCTTATATGATATTGTTGATTTTTGACAATGCACAAGCCAAATGGTAGAGTTGCCAAGAAAGATGAAGCTAGCAATATAAAAGCTTTTTGATTGCATGACAAGCGATTTTGAAGACATTTCAAATGACATGTCATTGCAACATGTAGAAATGGTAACAACTTACTTTACTTATTATGAAGAAAGAGATTCGACTTTTATTTGAGTTAAAATGAATATAATTTCTTTTCAATTTCTACTGCCTTCTTCCCAAGAATCGCTCATGAACACTTCTATCTCGTTGTATTCAATCTAGCCAAAGGAACTTCAAGAATCATTGACAACCCAACTCAAGCGCATATATGACACCAAATACAAGAAAGAATGCGATGTTTTGTAAGTCACTCAAACTAGGCATGGAAAGAACATAAATTGCATTTAATATTAGAAACTATAATATGACAAAGAAATATCATATATGATATAATTTTCTTTAATATTACAAACTAAAATATGGTAGTAAAATATCATATATGATAAAACACTAGCAAGTAAATTGAGTCTTTGTTTGAAATATCGATATGATAAACGACTAGTAAGTAAACCGAATCTTTTGTTTGTGCGAGAAAAAGAGTTTTCACGATTTGGAGTCATTCAACCATCCAAAAGCAAAGCGATAAAGAAAACAAGACATCATCATGAAGCTCAAATGGGCAACAAAACAAAATGTGATTGATCGGGGTTTTGTTATGATGCACATGGAGATGTACAATGGTGAAGCGGCAAAGAACTGGAGCCGAACTTTCCAATCAAGAAGAAGGCCAAGAAATGGCAATAATCAAGCCGAGTAAAGTATGCAACAAAAATGTTAACGCATGAAATTAACATAAAGAGAGAAGAAATCAATGAGGAAGCACATGCGTGCATAAGGAGCATACCGACAAAGCATTGAAACAACTCTACATAAAGGAGCGATAGACAAGAAGAAGAAGGAACAGATGCAACCCGTGTTGCAAGTGCAATTTGAAGGCAAAGTTGATAGATGATAGGAGACAGTTGAGCAGATGATAGGGGCCGAATAATAGATGGGAAGTCACTCTTTTTGGGTAAAGCGTGGAGTGACAATGGGATGCACTTACAAACTTACTTCGATTAGTTAAATTTGGGATAGCTTATGCCATTTAGAATGGTTAGAACAAGATGTTATGTCTTATGGTACAATGTCACAATCTTATGTCAGAGATGCTACAATATGTTATGTCTTATGGTACAATGTCACAATGTTGACGAATAGTGATCATATCCGAAATGGTTATCTAATGAATTTGGCGGCACGTCGAGGATGTGATTTTGGATTATATGTGTTGTTGTACAAGTTTTGCTACACAAACCGATAAATTGATGAAAAGATGTTGCTAACCAACTCCGCTTTATAACACAATTTGAAAACATATGATTAGAGATCTGATCAACAAATGTGCTAATGGTGGTATCACATATGATTTTGTATATCAAATATGATATACAACGAAAAAAATCAAATGTGATTTTGTATGTATATCAAATATGATATATAACAGAAAAACAAACTAGATAAATCAAATGTGATAATTCACTTAACACAAAGAGAAGATAAATCACTTAACACCAAAAAATCAAAATCCATTTCATAAAAACAAAATCAGAACAATCAAAGAAGATTCAAAGTACTTCAATAACAAAATTCTTATTTGGACAAAAACAAGAAAAGATTTATCATGTAGCTCAGATTGACCCAAATCATCTTGTACTCTATACTTATTTGGACAGTCCTTTTGTTGCGGCCATCTTTAGCTCCACATTTTGAACACCTTTATACTACGACTTTTCGTCCTTTGGGCTTACAAATTGATCGGATTCTTAACAAAGAACTACAGGAGGTTTTGCACCGGACAAGCACTTCAAGATTATCGCTTGTCCTTTGATGGAGGATTTGGGCAATCGCTTCAACATCTAACTTTAGCAACTTCAACTTCTCAATAAAAGCAGCCTAACCTTGTCTCGCCTTTACTCAACATATGCACAAAGGATCAACAATAGAAGTAGCCTCGCTTGCATAATTCTCAACAATCTCATTCTTCTCAACGCACTGCTCCTTTTGTTCCTCAAACCAAATAGGTATCAAGTTCTTGTCCAACGCCTCAAGATGTATTGATTTGGAATCATTTCAACATTCAGATTCTTAAAGACACAAAAATGTGTCTACACAATATTCCAACTCTAACAAAAGTCGACAGAACAAACAACTGATCCATCTTCTATGTTTCGCAAAACCTCCATGCAAAAAAAAAACAATACATAGTCAAATATCATATATGATAGATCATATGTGATACATCATTTGATATATCATATATGATATATCAAATATGATATATCATATGATATATCAAAATTATAAAAGTATAAAAAATAACACTAAAAAAAGCTTTAAAAAGACCATAAAAAAATTGGTTAACAAACTAACAAACCTTATATACCCATCTTCTCTGTGAAACAAGTTGATCGGCCTCTTCTTCTTCATTTTTATCAAGATCATCACCTTTTTCTTAAATTTCTTTTTCTTAGCTTTCTTCTTCTCCATTACTTCATCAACAAACTTTTTCTTTAATAATAGACACCTCGCATCCTTCAAACAAACTTTGGTATCTATTTGGCAAAACCATGTCCCAAGAAATATTTCACTGAACCAATTCGAAAAGGGACGAGTATAAACCTTGACGCATGACGCTCAATCTAAGATAGGTTCTAAGTGTAGGAACGTAATCAATCGACTTATGATCTAACCTCTCTTGTATATGCCTCTTTTCCATTGCCGCCTCAAAACAATTCATAAAATTCATGAGAGTCGAACTGAATTAGTAAAATGAGAGAAAAGGAATTCTCACTCGCACCTAGAAGTTGTCCTCATCAAACCACACAAAGGAGAGTCCACAAAAAGGTGAATCCAACAAGAGCGATATGTAAACATCTTTGTTAACCACTTATGATTATGCAAATTAAACTCATCTAATAACTTCCCCATTGATACTCAAACTCATCAGACCAATATACATGTTCCACATAATTTGATTGAATTTTTTTAAAGTCTCAGGTGATCATAAATCTTTGAGCATATCTCAAACAAATATCACATATGATTTAACAAATGATTTACCAAATGAAAAAGTATGAAATATCACATATGATAAATCATTAGAAACTACAAAGAAAGCAAAATAAAATACAAGAAAGCACATAAAGTATCACATATGATATAACAAAAGAAAATACAAGAAAGCACACAACATACCTTTCCGTGAAGCTTTTGTGTAATATGCCACATACACAACTGTGTTTCGATCCAAGAAATTCTTGTTCAATCGCTTTCTCATAGCCCGTCTCCGATCAAGGACAACGATACTAGGAGCTTTACCAAAAGCTTTATAAATGCTTTGAGCAACCAAATATAAGAGTTTGCGCTTCATTCTTCAAAGAAGTTCGCAAAGAACTGTAGAACACACTTCCTATGATTATCAATTGTGTAAAAGGAACAAACATCATTTGGTACCGAAAACAAAAACAAAAATAGTTAAAAAACAAATACGAAGACAAAATACAAGTAATACAATAAAATATGATGTATATCACTCAAACACTTACTTATTTGTCCTGCACGTAGCATCAAAAGAGACAACGTCACAAAACTCTTTGTAATTGTACTTGAAACTTCATCACCGTAAAATTGCGTAAAGCTCAAGATTCTCAACCAAGTAATCAAACAAAAATGGAACATGCTTCGTCTATTTTCCATCTTAGCAATAAGCATCCGAGCATCACTATCGCCTATATAACAATTCACACTCCTAAAAAGTTCTTAAAGTCAACATTGTACCATGAACAAGCAAATCGATCCCTTCGCACTACCAACAAGTGATGAGCTCGTTGCACCTATATTCACGCCTCAGCCTTTAATAATAAACAATCGCTCAAGATATGTTAATCGCCTTTCGGTCTTTGATAAATGCTTATATTCTTTACGCTCAAGCTCATGGTTATGTATACTATCAAAACAACAACTTATACTTTGTAGAACCAGAATCAACTCAAACATCACACGTGCTTTGCAACCCGTGATATACGTGTTCGAACTTCTCTTCGCTTGTCACTATTCTCTAAATCTAGTGTGTCTACATGAATTCCCTTAGGACACCTTCCCTATTACACACTAGATACTTTTGCTTAACAATACCGCCTCAACCTTTTCGACATGATTTCCTAACCACAAACCTCCTTTTGAAGCATATTTCATATACGCACTAATGCACTCATCAACTGAATTAAAAACATTTCCCTTAGCTAGTAAAACGTCGACAGGAACTTTAGGAATATAATAAACCATTCCACCAGGAGTATCAAAATTAGAGTGAGTAGAGAATGATTCAGGAGTTTTCAAAGCATTCAGTTCTGAAAAAACAAAAAAGTACAAAATAAAAACATCGATCAAGTAAAAATGAAATAAACAAAAACAACTTCTTATGATCACATATGATATAACACATGTTGTATGTAACGATATATATCACATGTGATATCATATGAGATATCAAATGATATCACATGTGATATCACATGTGATATATCATACGTGATATCACACGCGATATATCATATGTGATCACATATGATATCAAATGTGATGCAAAATAAAAAGTGCTTATCAAAACATAACTAATAGCTTATTCAAAAGCTTAAACTACTTAATTCAATCAAAGCATAAACTAATAGCTTATTCAAAGCTTAATATGCTTAATTCATCAAAAACTAATTAACGCCTTAATTTGAATCTAAACATAACTAATCGCTTATTCGAGAGGATTAAAATGAATAACACCTTATCCATCTCCTACACGTAACACTAAACTAATGCTTTAGATCAATCTAAAGCTAAATAATAGCTTATTCACGACTTGAAATTAACTTAAACCGCTTAATTCAATCTAAAACTATATTAAACCGCTTAATTCAATATAAACCTAACTAAATAGCTTATTCACATATTAAACCGTTATTCAAACAGAAAAACAATGAAAACAAAATTAAACGATCTTACTCTTAATAGTTATGATTCATCACGTGTTCATAAGCTACAATCTCCTCCGTATACTTAGCGTAAACAACATCACTAACAACAACATCTTCGATGCGATTCGATACGTAAACAACGACGCTTTCAATTATAGAAGAAGAAGGATCAAGAGGAAACGATCGATTCGCCAGATTCGCTTATAGAAGAAGAAGGATCGAAGAAATCGAAGAATTTGGAATCAAATTCATGAAAGAATCGATTAATTGATAACGTAATTAGGTTAACTCGGTTAAGAAGATGAAAAACGAGAGAGATAAACACACACTTTGTGTGTGTGAAAATTAAATAGCTTAGTTGAAAGAAAGATAAAAAATTCTTTTATATTGACTAAAATACCCCTAGGTAAAAATCGATTTAATCTGCCATTAGATCAAAATGAATTAAATGCTAGAGGATTGGCCCCTTCTATATAGACATGCTTTGTCCCTAAACGATCTTTTATCAAAATGTTTAGTGTAAAACCGACAAATCAGAAAGATGTATTTTAAAGTTTACCCTAATATAAAAGATTTGCTAAATATGATGACGTTAGAAAAAGAAACATTTATTACAAGATGTAACAAATTGGCATGATTTCTGAAATTGGCAAAAGAGATAAGTTAAACCCGTGCTCGGTATACCATACTTAAGACCAAATGAGTAGCAAAAGAGCATCAAAAGTTTTCTAAAAATACATAATACGGAGTTTCTAGTTACGAAACTAACTATTGGTCCTTTGTAAGCTCCAAGAGCCATGTGGAACAATATGTAGAGCATGTCGATAAACGAAAATGAGGTCGGGTTTTCATGTTCGAACAATTCGTGGAAAATAGTGTAAAAGGCGATGTCGAAAATAGTGGAACAATATGCGCAAAGTTCCTTCTTATGAAATGGACTGAGCTTAGAAGAGTGTTTGATAATAGCAAGAAACTTGACCATATTGCCGGAAACTTATCATCTAAAAGTTGTACGACAAGCCCCAATACACCAAAACCAACCGAGCTACGATCTAAAAGTACATCGAATTAAGTCACGGTGAGAATAATCAATGTCATAACAGGTCTAATAAACTCGAATAGTAATCGCCACCAAACTATAGCTGAAATGTCATGGTCATAATTTATGCCAAGGAGTGTTGGAGAACAATTGCACACGCATCAACAGTTGTGGACTTTCACAATAATCACGATAATTTAAACTAACCATGATTAATAATTTGGTTGCTAACCATGATATAACAATTGAAGGAAAAAAAAACTAAGGTATCATTACAAGATTATAAACAAGGATTAATTTCATATATTCCTACTTTCATTATTAATTTTATATATCTATACTACTTATAACGATCTTCAGACCTTCCCTCCTATTAATTTTTAAGATTTCTAATATGTAATTTTTAAGAAATACAAGTAAAAACATAAGTTACAACTATTTGAAACACAAATAAAACTAAAAAACACTATTCAACATATACAATTAATACACTATTTAATTTACCCTTCACCAAAATATACAACCATTTAACCACAATGTACAATCTAATCGCTACTAAGCCCAAGACTTAAAAATAAAGCATTAGTCGCTCATAGCGGTCGGTCGACCGATCGGGCCATGCATTATTGCCGACCGAATCGCCGCTTATCATAGCAGATGAGGTCGAACTCAATTGGTCGGCTCCAAAATTGACGGGCGGTTCATCCCTGATCGATAACTCAATCGACTAAAACCAAAAAGTGAACTGCTACATTATTGAAAAACATTTTAACTTTGAAGATTTTTTTGTTTGTTAGACTACCCACGGGTCACCCCTACCACAAGAATAACAAAGATCCACATGACTGAAACTAAAGCGAAACTAAACAAGATCTCCGTTATTATTATTTCTAAATTAATTGTTAAAAAGTGATGGCCAGCATAACATCACACTACTGTAATTTTACAGCAGAGTCATCACACGCATCAGCTATTCTCGCTATATCGAAGTATAATCACTTAATGCATAACATACAATATTTTAAAACATGTTTAAGTATATTTATGAACTTTCTAAATTTAAGAGCGAGAAATATGAAATTGCCCAACAAACAAATCAGCAGAGGTTCATGCTTGCTTACATATATCGTATTTCGATTCAAAGTGATGAAGGCATACCAACAAATCAGCAAAAGGTTCATGCTTGCTTACAACTTCTGAAACATATCCCAAAAGACTAGTATGTTTATCCAAACCTTTTTAGAAAATTAAGTATCATACCAACTTTTTTTGAATAAAGTATCATACCAACTACCAAGTGTGTTTTAGCATAATAGTCAAACTGATTTCACACTACAGTTGCAAAGAGATGAGTTAAACTCGAGCTCGAGACTACTGAGTCTTCTTTTCATCATATGGATATCGAATTCAGCGCTTGTTTGAGTATATACTCTACTTGGGAGCAAATGAGTAGCAAAATAACATCAAAAGATTACTACTACTATAAATACATAAAACGTAGTATCGTGTTACAAAACTAATTATTGATCCTTTGTAAGCTCTAAAAATCCCTACTTATGCTATTAACTTACGACTTGCAATTTACCAGGAAAAAAAATCATCAAGAGATGAAAGAACCTAACTCATCCAAGTTTATCCAATCAAGAAACAGCTAAATCGACTAAAAACTTGATATCGACTAAATATATAAGCTGTGGTGCTATGAACATCATGTGATGAGTATAATTCTTCTACTCGAACAATGAATTCTGAACAATCACCTAATCATACAAACCTTCATCGAGCCATATATCAACTAAGAAATCTACCATTTCCTGAAAAGAATTGAAAAAATATATCAGAATAACAGCGAGAGTGTGATTGGTTTTGTCAGCTCAAACTTTGACTCTTTAATGCTTCACATGAAGTGGTCCATAATTCACAATGGTCAACTAGTTTGGTGTATAAAAGCTGTGGCTTACCTTATACATGTGAGATTTGCATTGTTTAATAAATACTTTGAGAGATATTTGAAGAGTGTGTAAATTTCTAGAAAATCTTTAAGAATTATTAATGACAATTGTAGGGCACATACCAGAAATAACTTTTAAAAGTTTTCATATGACAGAGGTAATTCTTGATGTTAAACATGAGAACCACGCATGTGCGTGTTGGTGTGAGAAGGTTGATATAGCTTACCGGTAAAGGAATTGGCTCAGAAAAAGGTCATTATTTGAAAGCAGGTCCTCGTATGTCGTTGACCAGCTGGAATACAGATCCAAAACAGCATTAAGCATAAAAAAAAAAAAGAGTTTGAATCTTGAGATCTGACAGCCTAGCATTTTGACTTTTAAAGTCAAGTGAACAAGCTTTCAGCTTAAGAAATGATTCTGTTTTTAGAAGTACAAGAAATATAGCATAGTAACAATCAACTTTACAATAATAAACTCCACAATTAACTATAGGTGTCGATCTTACCATAAAACAATATAGATCTTTTAGGTGAAAACTAGTATGTTTGAATTCAAAAGTAAAACCAAACCTTATGACTGGATCTTCTGCTTCTTGCTCTTCTTGATATTTGAGATTGATCTCCCACCCATTTTCTTCTGTTCTCATTCCAAGCAATCGCGCCTACAGAATCATTAAAACACATATCAACATATATATGTACAAACACAATTACGCACAATATATATGGGCTACTAGTAGCTCCCACGCTGATTTGAAGTGGATTGGCATTTGTGAATTTATGATATCACATAAAATAAATACTCACCATGGTTAATAAACACAGAGGTGTTATTTCCATTATTTTCCGGATGCTTCCTTGCTTCTTTCACAGGTGCAGAAATTTCTAAGGGCCGCTTCTCATTGTGTCGTGAATTTCCAGCATTGACTTCCAGCATCATAATATTGTTGGGGCGTGAACTTGCAGTGTTGACTTCCATCATCATTATATTGTTGGTTTGTGAACTAGGGGTGTCAATTTCCATCATGTTTACAGTTAAGGATTATTTTTATTTCACCGAGACAGGCTCAAATATTGGAAAAATGTAGGTTGTTTGAATGCTAGTCAAGATTGCATCACATTAACTTTGCACACTCTCTTCCGCACACCCTATAGATCTGCACAAGGAACGTAAACAAATGAAAGTCTAGACATGGTTGTCTATCTCCTCTATCAAAGAGCAAATGTTGAAATGTACAAATGGGACCCAAAATCAAATCTTTATTTCTTTTGACATCAAACAAGTTTAATTTTAATCACATCATCATTTCTATTTCATTGTTAACAGATTATATCGATACATTAGCTGAATCTTTTAACACCCTTTAACGATGACAGAAAAAGTATATGAAATTTTAGACATTTAGCTTCCAAATGTCCTAAAACACAAATCTTTAATCATAATCATTAATCCTTAAATATTTTCCTTCAGAAAGACTCGTAAATCCCAAATTCATAAACACCAAGATCCCAAAAAATGTCACATGTTAAACAAATACAATAACTATGTTTATAGCCTTGAAACACATCATAAATCCACTATTTCATACATGATACATGACAAATGACATATCCTAAGGATTTACATGTTGGGAATTTTTTTTTTTTTTTTAGTTTTTCATTTATAATCACAAGCCTTATAAGATAAAACAAACACATTGCACATTATCCAAATCAACCCAAAAACAAAACATAAAGTCATAAAGACACAAACCCATATGTTAACTTTTCATAACAAATAAAAACATGTGCATAAAATAAAAAACATAACATAACAAAATAATTAAGAAAAAAAATAATAAATAGAGAGAGAAAGAGAGAAGTAGTAGGTGTACCTTGCAAAAATTGCGAAAAGAGAGAAAGGATTTTCAAGAGACACGAGGGGTTTATATAAACTTTTTTTTTTTTTTTTTTTTTTTATAATTTACTTTTTGTCAAATTTCTTGCTGAATACGTCTTTTTCGTTTATTGCTTTTTATTTTTGGGCCCTTGTTTCTTCCTGGTGTGGATCTTGTCTTGATATCTTGAACTTGCAATATTTTTTTTTGGGTATAATACTAAATTGCCCTTGGGTTTTAGTGATTTGTGGGTTAACTAGGTGAGGTTATTTTGGGTGTTTTGGTATGCCCACAGTGCCACAGCCTTGCAACTTCCCACTGACAATGATGGTTTTTGTTTTCTTATTCTCGCACCTTTTTTTGGAGTGTAATGTAATTTGTAACTATTGTATTATTGTGACACTTTTGCTAAAATAGAAAAGGTTAATCTATACTACTTTAAGACTTTTTAAATAAAAAAGTTGTAAAAATTTTAATACTAAAAGTATTTTTTTAATAAGAAATAACAACTTATATTCATATATTAAATTCAGTTAATTTGTAACCATTAACATTCATATATTTTATTGAATTCAGCCAACTTATAACCATTAACATTCATACAATTTATCAGAACACCTTGGTTTATAAAATCAAAAATATAAAATAACATACTACATATATTTAAACACAAAAACACACACTATTATCTTCTCTCTCAAATAAGAAATCATCTTCTCAGACACCACGTTGAAAATTTACAGACTTCATGGATTAAATTACACCCAGAATAGGTCGTGAGCACGACGGTTAGACATCCATAAGATCCCCGAACACTCGACCTAATAGTGGTTTAGATTGATAGCGTGTTTCCAATCGATGACAAGATAAGCCCACTAATACGCAAGTGTTTCCAATCGATATGCAATGCTTCAATCGACAGCAATGTTTCCAATCGCTAGTACTACATAAGACCGCTAATATTATGAAATCAACTTGTAACATGCTTGACTATTCAAGCAAGCAGCTATAACCGTGATAACGACCACGCTTAATTGGTCATGAACCACTAACAATTTATAATGGGGATAATTATGAGGCGATTAATGGGCGATTAATTCTCATAATTTCATTTGACTAGCTAAGAGTATTTTCCTATAAATAGGAAATATGATCATGCACGGCGGACACACCGAAAACGACACTTCTAAGCAAAAGGGTTATTGAATTGCGCTCGATTCTATAACTACATTCGTCTTATCCCAAGTAGATATTCGGTAACCTGCATTGACAGGTCGAATAGTTTACTTTGGAAAGTGATTACACGATTCCAAGTGATATCCAGTAACCACCTAGTGGTATTGCTGCCGACATTGATTATCTTACCCGCTCTCAAGTCGAACTCTAACAATCAAAGTAAACTATTTTTTGTGATAATCGATATTCTATTGCGCAATGAACACATGGCTTCAAACTTTGCCAAGCTTGATAAGCTTGCGGGTGGACTTTAGAGGTGGCGTAAGAAGATGCACTTCTTGGCACGCCGAGCACGAGTGTGGTGTATGCGCAACCACACCTATTCCGATGACGGGATGATGCTACGGTTGAGCGATCGAGGAGGAGTAAATGGAGAATGATGACTACATTTGCAGAGGTCTAATCCTCAATGGTATGTCGATTCTCTGCTTGATATTTATCGAACTTTGAATCTTCCAGCACCGCGATTCCTCGATGCCAAATATATGGTCGAGGATGCATCAAGAAGTTCCTTGTAAGTACTTCACAAATTACAAAATGACCGATTCAAGACCGCCATGGAACAATACAATGAACTTCTTGGTATACTTGGAAGGTTTACACAACACAAAATGCACATGGATGAGGCTATTCAAGTCTCTTGTGTCATTGATAAACTTCTTCGAAAGATTTCAAGCATACCTTGAAACATAAAAGGAGGAGTTAACTCGTTGAGTTGGGGTACCATCTCGCATTGAGGAATCTCTCAAGGTGCGTGATAATGACAAGCCAAAGAGTAGCAATGCTACCGTGCATCCGTTATCAATATGGTGAAGCATAACAACTCCACCGTGTACAATGACAACAAAGGCAAACGCAAATATCATGACAACACAAGCGGCGATCCTAACAAGAAGGTAACACCTACTTGTTGGAAATGTGGCAAACCGGTCACATTAAAAGGGATTGCAAAGGTGTTAAGGTTGGTGGTAAAACCAATGGATCGTGCAATAATGGTTCGTGGAGTGGCGGTTCTTCCAACTCACCGAAGGTCGTAATATGGTTAATAAGTCTTTTCATTTATTATGTTACATATGTATCCGAATCTCATTATGCGCAGGATGATGATGTTGCATGGTGGGTCGACTCGTGCAACAGTTCATGTGTAAAGATAGAAAGTCGGTTCAAGACTTATGAGTCACCGAATGATGGTTCTATTCTTCACACGGAAATGAGTCAATGAAATTTGGTGCATGGTCGTGGTTGTGTAGATCTTAATTTTAGTTCGGAAAGATTGTAACTTTGTTTAATGTAATTCATGTTCTCGATATCGTGAAGAACTTGGTTTCAAGTAGTATTTTGAATAATCATGGATATAAACAAGTTATCGAGTCCGATAAATTTGTTCTTTCTAAGCATGGTGTTTTTATTGGTTTTGGATATTTGTGTAATCAAATGTTCGTAGTTAATATTGTCACCGATAGTGTTAATTTAGCATTTGTGACCACCATCGACCGACCGACTCTACCCTATGGCATGCAAGACTCGCCATGTACACTATAAGAGAATGCAAGATATGTCTAAGGATGGGTTAATCCCGCTTTTGACATGGACACTAAAAAGTGTAAAACTTGCATGTTGACCAAGATAACCAAGAAACCTTTTCTGTATGCTAGTTGTAGACTAAGCTCTTAGAGCTTATACACGAAGGACTGTATGATTTGCATGCCAATCTTTCTTTGGGGAATAAGAAGTACTTTTGACATTTATTGATGATGCTTCAAGGTTTTGTTATGTCTATCTACATACCAAGGATGAAGCATTAGATAAATTCAAAGTGTTTAAAACTCAAGTTGAATTACAACTTGGGTCCCCGATCAAAAGATTAAGGATCGATGGGGAGGCGAGTACATGGATACTCAGATTTTCAACACTGGTATAATTCATGAAACGATCGCTTCTTTATACCTCAAAGAAATGGTATTTCGAAAGGAAAAACAGGTGTCAAGGAGATGGTTAATTCCATGTTGTCCTATTCGTGACTAAGTCAATGGTTCGAGGTGAAGCTATGTTAATACCATATTTATTAAATAGGGTTCCCAACAAAAGGAACAAGGTCACCCCTTATGAACTCGACTAAAAGGAAACCCAACCCGAACTATCTCGTGGTTCGGGGTTGTAGGCTATTGTAAGACTTTGATCCAAAGTTGAAAACTTTGGGTGAAAGAGGCATCGATCGCATCTTTGTTGGATATGCCGAGAATTCCAAGCCTTTAGGTTCTATGTTATCAACCTAATGAACCGCCAATTAACTCCATAATTGAATCAAGGATGCAAACTTTGATGAGAATAGATTCATCATCGGTCCTAGACCAAGTCTAAGGATTCCTAATGAAACTCAAGACACTGTGTATCGAGGTCCTCGATGAAGAACCATCAAGGTCCCCGATGAGGTTGTGGTTCAACAACCGAACCTATGCTCGAAGAGCAAAAGGGTCGACTCCAAAGTCATTTGGACCCGAGTTTCAACTATACTTGGTTGAAGGAACAAGGGATGAGGTCTCTAACCAATACTCCTATTGCTTCATTGTTGAGGATGATCCCAAGACATTTGAAGAAGCAATGAAGTCCTGTGATATCGCTCGAAAGAAGCAATAAATGATGAGACGGATTCCATCATGGGCAACAACACTGGGTGTTGGTTGATCTACCACCGTTTCAAACCTTTGGTTGCAAATGGATTTTCAAAAGGAAAATGAAGGTAGATGGAACTATTGAAAAGTTCAAGGCTCGACTAGTCATTCGTGGCTTTAAACAAAAGTCGTGATAAACTATTTTGATACTTATGCCCTCGTGGCTCAGACGTACCATAAGATCGCCGATTGCTTTGCATCTATTCACAATTTGATTATTCATCGATGGATGTGAAAACACTTTCTTGAATGGTGAATTGGAAGAGAGGTTTATATGAACCAACCTCGTGGCTTCATCATGCCTCGGCAATGAAAACAAGGCGTAAACCGATTAAGTCTCTATATGGACTGAAACAAGCACCTAAGCAATGGCATCAAAATTTGATGAAGTGGTTTTGTCTAGTGGTTATGTTCTTAACCAATCTGACAAATGTGTATATAGCAAATTTGATGAATGCAAAGGAGTCATCATTTGTCTATATGTTGATGACATGTTGATCTTTAGTCGACCAAAATCGAGTCGACCGACAAAGGAATTTTGTCATCAAGGTTCTCCATGAAGGACATGGGGAGGCCGATGTTATCCTTAGTATAAGGATTAAGCATGAAAGTAAAGAATTTCTATCTCTCGGCCTCATTATATTGAGAAGGCATCGAGGAAATTAATTACTTTGATTGTACTCCATGAGTACACCTATGGATACTGTGAGAAGTTGATGCCTAATCATGGCAAGACCGTATCTCAACTTGAGTATTCTAGGTAATTGGTCACCGGTGTATGCCATGACTTGTACAATACCGATATTGGTTTTGTAGTGGGAAAATTGAGCAGTATACTAGTAATCCTAGTGCTCATCATCGCAAGCGCTCGTGAGGGTATCAAGTATTTCAAGAGAACAATGGATTATAGTCTCTCATATATCGTTACCCATCGTTGTTGGAAGGATACATCGATGCAAGTTGATCAAGAACATCAAGACAATTCGCCACCAAAGGGCGGGTATTCCAACTGGTGGAGTGCAATTTCGGGCATCCAAGAAGCAAACTTTCATCACCAGGCTCAACAATGGAATCGAATTTGTGGCCTTAGCAAACACTGTAAAGAAGTCAATGGTTGAAAAACTTGCTTCTTGAGATTCCATCAGGCCTAAACCTATAGCACCTATTTCTATCCGGTGTGATAGTGCACCTACATTGGCTAAGGCTTATAGCCAGATGTACAATGGTAAGTCTAGACACTTAGGTGTCGAGACATAGCATGATTCGTGAGCTTATCATGAATGGGGTGGTATCTATAGAGTTTGTTAGATCTCAACAAAACTTAGTTGATCACTTGACTAAGGGTTTGGCTAGAGACTTGGTTATAAAGTCTCGCTAAAGGGATAGGTTTAAGTCCAACTTAGTCATCGAATGTTAGGACACCCAACTCCTCCTAAGGAAACTTGGGAGCCGAGTTCAATGTGGAAAGTAACATTCAAATGGACCGAGCACATGTTTTATTTACATCCCAAGGTTGTGCTCGAACTCATTGAAAGGAGGATGAAGTATTTACTTAATGGTTATTTTTCTTGAAAAGTGCTTATGTGAGCATGAATAAAGAGGAACCACCTATGTAAATGTTGAAGTTTTGCCGCTCACTAAGCTTTAGACTTTTAGCTTTTGCAACATTTATGAATGTGGATATGGACACATGGCTTGTATAGTGTCGAGCTTTAAGTGTTGGAAACCTTGTGTGTAATTTATCTTCGTGTATTCAAATGGGTGAAGGGTTCAATTCTTAGAACACCCGATTCTAATATTTGAACGTGTAATTTACTAAGATGAAAATTCAACTCGTGACATTTTCGCTTATGCACATGTTTTGTTTAATGTTTGTTTTTCATGCAAAGGAAGTTAACTAAATTTGGGAGGATTGTTGGAAAATTTAGTGCACTTGTGGGATTAGTTCACACCGTAATGGGTCGAGTACTGAGTGTACACCCATAATGTCCCCGAACACCCGACTTTAATAGTGGTTTGTATTGATAGGCGTGTTTCCACCGACATGCAGTTTCCGATCGATGTGCAAGTTTCCACCGATATGCAAGAGTTTCCATCGATAGGCAAGAGCCCACCGCTAGTACTATGTGGGCATCGCTAATATTATGAAATCAACTTGTAACAGCTTTGACCTATTCAAGTGGCGCTATAACCGCATAATAACCACGCTTAATTGGTCATGTAACCACTAATAACTATAATGGGGATAATTATGAGGCGATTAATGGGGCGATTAATTCTCATAATTTCATTTGACTAGCTAAGAGTATTTTCCTATAAATAGGAAATATGATCATGCATGAAGCGGACACACTTAAACGATTAACACTTCTAAGCAAAAGGGTTATTGAATTGCGCTCGATTCTATAACTACATTTGGTCTTATCCCAAGTAGATATTCGTAACCCTGCATTAGGGTCGAATAGTTTACTTTGGAAAGTGATTACACGATTCCAAGTGATATCCAGAACCACCTAGTGGTATTGTTGCCGACATTGATTATCTTACCCTCGCTCGAAGTCGAACTCTAACGCACCACCATCGATCCTCCTCGCCGCCACCACCTCATCCTATGTCGCCACACACGCCGTAATCATTGCTTTTATGGTTTCAGCTTATATGTGGTATTGGTGGTAGATCTTGTGGTTTGGTGGTAGATCGAGATATAAAACCTCAAACACAACACAAAAACACACGAAACCATTTATTTATCCACGCCTCTCTAAACAAAAAATACACAAACCCTAGAAACACATCACCGCCACCACCGTGACGCCATAAAATAGTCATCTGCACTGGCCAACAGATTACAGAGGTACCCTTCTAATGCACTAAAGGGTATTTGGGATTGCTTATTAAAATATATAATTTGTTTTTAGTAGGGTTTTTTCAATACTTTATGCCAACTATTTCACAATATATCTCACAAATGCCTCCAGCAAGGCTTGAACCTCCAACCTATAAGCTGGTGGGCAACTCACATACCACTATAACAAATGCCGTGGATATAAATATCCGTTTTGAAAACGAATAATCAGAAAATCAGTTGTTACCAAACGTGATTTTGAAAGATAGTGTTTGGATTTGGTTATTTTTTTTATATCGCAATAATCATATAATCAGTTTTTTTAATGTTTGGCATATCAGATTATCAAATACTCCATACCTAATATATAAAACAACAAAATGAACATTCTAATTGATTTATATACCTAATATATAAAACAACAAAATGAACATTCTAATTGATTTATTTTTTAATGCAACATTTTAGTAAGTAAACTTACTAAAAGCTAGTTTTGTTATTTTATAATCTAAATTGAATAAATCTCAAGAATTTATGTTTTGGGTTATGATTCGAAAATACAATTGTAAAACATTAGATAGTTTAAAGTATCTTTAACAATTATTTTATCAACTCCACCTTTCACCTTTTTTACGCCTTAGCTGCAAACCAAACTAGAAAAAAATTGAAAGCAAAATTAAGGAAGAAATAAAATCCAAAGAATATGCTCCAATGAGATTTGCCAACAACAAAGTCCACGTAAGACATAAAATGAGGATATTCATGGTAAGTCCAAAATGGTAATGAAGGCAAACTGCGTTTTGAAAAAGTAAGCCACTAGCTAGTTATTCAAAATCACGTTGGGAAAATTATAACACCAAAAATCGATTTTGTTGTATTTTCCAAACACTTCAATATAGATTAATGTGTTTGCAAGTGTGATAATCGATAATATGGTTGCAAACACAACCCCAAACACCCCCAACAAAAACACTTGGAGTATTTAACGTTGTATTCCTAAACAATTGGTTGGTTGAGTTGCCACGCCCTTATCTTAACGTTGTATTCCTAAAAGTTGTAGGGTGTGCGTATTTTCTAGTTCTATGAGGTTATCTCTCGTATATGATTCACGGAATCGACAAACCTAAGCTATTTCATCCATGCACCATGATAACATTAAATTAGCCTGATCTTTTATATATCAAATTCCCGTGTTTATGGCCTCATTTGTATTAATATGGTACTTAATTCGTTATATTCGTTCATAATTGCATTTCAAAGTTAAATGAGGCGTTGAGCGGAAAAGATGTAAGAAAAGGCCAAATATATGTTCAAGATTGATTTACAAAGGCCTATGAATTATTTATGAAGGTTATCGATAACGCCACACGCCGTCCTTCGGGTCAAAGGAACTTCCTTTTCGCGGCAAGTTTTTCAACACCCTAGGCAAAGGAACCTAATCATGTAGTGTAGTATTAGGGTAAGCCACAAGAACCGATATCGTTTCTGTGGAATAGAATGCTAGTAAGAAGTTACTACGCTAAGGTTCGGGTTGAGGAAGATTATTTTTATCTTTTATGTGTTTTAGGAAATGGAAAGGTACAATTTCGTGGTATTGGAATTGGGGGTTGGTATTTCACCGATTACTTATTCGCCTAATTATCTAATCTAAGGTGTATGTAGTCTATGTCTAATTATTGTGTGCTCGATGATTTAAAGATGTGTTTACTTAGGTTTTATTACTCCCATTATCTCCTATTGATGGTTGAATTGTCACGCCCTTATTCTTAATCGCGCTGTGTGTCTAAGGTCGTAGGGTATGCTTATCCCTAACTCTTTGAAACTACCAAAGGTTATCGCCACAAAATCTCTAGGATTTATAAACTTAACACTAAGGTACTCTTCAGATGGTTTAGCCTACAATGACTCTAGGTACTATAAGCTAAGGTTCAACAAAGATTAATCAAACATTAACTACACAACGGATAACCTATCGCAATACTAGATCATTTATAATTAAGACAAGAGACAACCAATCAATATTCAATAATTAAGTTTCATATCTCTAAGCAAAACACAAGTAAATTAGCCTGGACATGGGAAACATGCAAGCATACACACAATTAATTAAAGACATAACTCGAATTAATGAAGTAAAACACTTATCTTGATGTAAGATAGGTATGGAACCAAAATATCGTGATAAGACAGTACTTTGGTTCGGTTTAGGTTTTACTCCAAAAGACTACACTCGAAAACTAAAAATTTGGATTCTATATATAAGATTACACATGCGACGGCATCACCTTTTGATTTGTGACGCCGGGTCCCCGTCATTAGGGTTTCGCCTTGGCCACGTTAGTCTTTGCGATGGCCACCTTATGCTTGTGACGCCGCCCCTTCGCCTCGACGCCGTCTCGATCAAATCTAGGCCCTCGAGTCATGACGCCTACTCTTTTAAAACCAAGCCGCCACTTGTAAATGAGCAATTTGGCTAATGAAGTTACTATAAAGTTGTCCGACGGCGTCGCAGATAACACCGACGCCGCCACCTTCGGGCCCACTGAAATTGAGTGTCTCGATTCTCGACTTTGGCCGCTTTTCTTCAGATATTCGCGCCTTTTCGTCCGAATAAGTGTCATTCCAGATTTTGCCTTCAAGATACCTAAAAGTGAAAAGGAACGATATTAAGTAATAACGGATACAAAAGTGATCAAATAAGGGCTTAAACGACCCTCAAAAGGTACATTTTAAAACCTTATCAAATATCCCTACACTGGTATTTGCTTGTCCTCAAGCAAATGTGCTGCCAATTAATTTATAAGTTAGAGTCATGAAGCATTGGTTTAGAACAATCCATAACACATATAAGCCCATGAAAGTCATAACAAGCACGGAATTACATACTAGCACTCTACATGGGGTGTTTGATACTCACATCTCTGTGTATATGAAATATAACAAGTTGAAATGGAAGATAAACACTCATTAACCGGTCCTAGTACATAGATTACCATAGGCTTAAGACTAGATCAAACCTCCATCGATTTTACGTGAAGCACCTAGGAAAGACTATCAAAGAGGTCTTTAAAGGGTTGTAATGTTAGGCTTACTGTAGGAAACAAAGGGTTCAGGGATAGGCGATTTAGTGGTGGCAAGTCAAAATCTTTATGTTACAAGCATGCTAAGAATGGTGTTGCTAAGTTAAGACTCGACACTCTAGACTCTAGATAACAAAACAAACAAACATAAATTTAAAGATAGATGTAGGATGGTAGCCTGCTTTTTTTTTTTTTTTTTTTTTTTTTCAACACTCTATATTTTTTCTCTTTTTCTATTTTTTTCGATTTTTTTTTCATACACTTTTACTCTACCATCCTCACGATAACATCAAAATAATAGGATTTATAGGCACATCCCTACACTTGAGTTTTATTACTCTAACACTAATATGACCCGAATTGAAAAGATCAAAACACTTGAGTACATTATTATGCAAATAAAGGAATTTGAATTTGTTAGGATCAGATATGTGGATGATATGGTGAATCGGAGGTCTGGGAAGATGAAAGAACATCATCTTCATGTTAGAGAGAGAAAGCTAGAGAGAGAAGGAAAACTAGTGTTTATTATTGATGAAAGGTTAAAGGTTTACACAGAGTCTCACCCTCCATGGAAGTATGGAGGGTTTATATACCCAAACACATACATCTATGGGTAATTGACATAACAAGCCCATGTGTTTGAGGTAACAAAGATAGAAATAGTAATCCCGCCAATGTCGCTCCATTTACGAGTTAGAGCGATTCCAACAATCTTCCCCAATGGGACGACATATGGATTACTTACAACATTTACTACAAATATAGAAAACAAACAAAGAAAGGTCTTCATAAGCTCTTCAAGTGCTCGAGGATGATGAAAGGTTACGCTTTGTCTTCTTCTCGTACCTTGACTGAGAACTGTTTTCTTCATTTGTAGGCAATGATGTAATATGCATAAATTGGATTAACTTCCCCAATTCATGCCGCATGTCTTTAGCATTCTCTCGACACCTTTGTAAGTTTCAATCGCCTTCAAACCGACAACCGCCTTTCAGCAGATTCAAACTTTGATGTAGTGAACATTTCTCTAACTTTGAAGTTTTCAAGACGCAATGGAATTTGTAGATGAGCAAGAAACCACACAAGGTAACTGACTTGTTATGAAAACTGCTCGGGGTAACATGCAAGAAATCAACAAGATCTTCTTACGTATGTAGATGCTTCACACCAAACAGACTACACGAAAGACTAAATGAAACGACTTCCGAATGTTGCGGGCTCATCGGAATAATACCAGAATCATAGCTACTCGATAAACGACCGTGTGTGAGGCATCACAACATCATATTTAGGTAACTTCACGCACGATAACTCTGAAAGTGAGACGATAACACCAAAGTGAGACGCTTAAACCACGTATCGCCTCATTTCTTCCCCGATCAAGAAATTCATGAAGGGAAACGGGTTTTCGAAAAAATCCAAAACATCAAAGAAGCAAGGAACACCTATACTCTTCCGATGTTTTCAACGAATCGTAATCATACACCACGATGTTGATGATGAAATTGAGACATCGAACCATGTATGTTCAATTAATCGAACAAGTGAAGTACCATAAATATCTTGTGAGAATCAATCACGATAAAAACTTCTCTACTCGTGTATACTCTTCTCAACTAACTTTACCGACCCCATTATCATTCGACGGCTTTTGTAGTGACCATCGATGGAGAAAACCCAATATGACGAACTTGAGACTCAAGTAGTATAACCCGAACTGTGACTTAAACTTGCACTATTGTCGACGAAGAACCTTTTTCGAATCTCGATCGAAAAAAGGTAAACTTATAGTTTCTCAAATTATCCACACCTGTGTGACACTTGAGCACAACAACGTAACTCCTTAAAAGTGATAGTTATAAGTGAGCACAACAACGTAACTCCTTACATCGTGTTCAACTAGATAACTCAAGTCTTTGTCAATCGAAACGGTTAAAGCTCGAACAAGGATCTCAAGAATCATGCATCCAACCAACCCCGATATCTTCGATACTAAGTACACGACTCGTGAAATCCCACTTCAACCTCAAATAAATAATAGTGAATTTCGCCAATCACATCTTATGTTAAATGCCCAAAACTAGCCTTCGTTAACGGTTAAAATGAACTTGATAATGGTTTCCGATCTTGTCAAAAAATGTATCCTCGTGAAAATTGTAATGCCAAAATAATGTTACAAATGAATTATCGAATCAAAATTAATATTTGTTAAAAATTAATATTGCGAGGTACATCAAGCATCACCTCGGATCAGATCAGATGAGACACACTCTGGAATCCACGGGAGTTACCGAAGCGACTACCGTCGTGGTTGTTTGATGTTGACCCCGGCAGAGTTTTATTCAATCACCGAGGATCACAGATGTGAACCTCTCATAAATGTTCTCGACAGATTGCTAAGATCTGAAGGACTCGATATGAACCATCGAATCATCAAGATCTTATTTGTTGATCAACAAGTGATTAAACGTCAAGTGTTCCTAAGAGATCTTTGATGAATCTCATGGCTCTAGACTCAATAGTGCGTTTTGGTTTTCCGAGATGAGACTAGAGAGGGTCTCTTCTTCAATACCACGATCTCTAAGAGAAAGCCAATAGTTTATGTAGGGTTCCTCTGAGAATGAAACAAGCTTCCGTGGAGAGAAACTTGAGTGGCTAAGAAGGTTTAGTGCATGCGCCATCGGGTCCATGACGACTTTTAATCTTCAATACCGGTGTCACCGTGACAACCAAGAGTATATGAATTGAACCCTGTTCCGCCTCTAAGTTGAATAACTGGAGGGCTATTTCTTTTCACCCTTTACTTTGCATTTCTTTTGATTCTTCAACCTTCTTCCTCCGATTCTCATTTTCTCCTTTATAATCATTCCTAAGGACTTCTAACACTAACTAATGGTAGTGTCCTTGGGTAGATCCTCCGCCTCAAGGATCATAGATCTGTTATTCCTAACCTTAGTCACCTTATAACTCCATGACTAACCTATGTTTGCCATTTAAACCATCAGTAGTGAAAAATATCTCAAAGGGTTTGTAGATGAAAAACATTTGAACCATCGAGAGATAAGTTTTGCATAAATACCCCTCCACATGTGCTTAATAGTTTTAATGGTTAATCGCCCGAACAAAACGGAGTTGTTGAAAGACTAAACCGAACGTTAGTGGAAGTCGCAAGAACAATGTTAATCAATGCTAAACTTCCAGACACTTATGGGCGTAAGTCGATTCATCGCATGCTATACTCAAAACCGTTCTATGATCACAAAACGCCACAACAAAACACCTTTTGAGCTTGTCCACAACTACAAACCGAACCTCAAACACTTTCATGTATTTGGATCCCTTTGCTATCCGAATAATGATCGCGATGATTTTGGAAAGCTCAAAGCAAAAGTCGATATTGAGTCTTTATTGATATCGTGACAATTCAAAAGGTTTTCGAACTGAATCGTCGTACTAAGGAGGTAATGGAAACGATTCATGCTCATTTTGATGAACTCACGGAAATGGCTTCGAGTATAACAACTTAGAACCCGGCCACAACCGCTTAAACTTCCTCAACCCCATCATCACCAAGAAAGCCCTCACTAACTCACAACAAATGGAAAGGTTATTTGCTCCTCCGCTCGCGACGATATTGATGAACGTGCTCTCGTGTATCCGCTGCTCACCGCACAACCCGATAATATTCCTATACCGATACACTGCTACAACAACCACCGTTGAAGATGCACCTACACCAATTGACTCAACACAACAGCTTGAACACACCGCTTCCAACAATGATGAACCAAATGATGATATTTCAATGAAGTACCCCACCGCAGATTTTGATCCAAATGCGTTCTTCAACCCGCTTGCTAATGAGATCGCATACACCCGATGTTGCGGAATCTTCCACAAACCATTTGAATCCTCGTAACCGCACAATGTATATCAACATCAACCTCTACACATAGATGGACAAAGACCATCCTCCGCTAACATTATTGGCAACCCGAATCAACCAACCGTTACGAGACAACGCTTCACTCGACGGTGAACATTGCATTTATGCACTCACCGTAGCCAACTCGAGCCTAAAACATTAAAGACGCAATGACAAAAGACAACCGGATTGAATCCATGCAAGAAGAACTTAACCAATTCAAACGCCTTGAAGTATGGAACTGCTGAAAGACCAACAGGGTCTACGCCATTGGCCTAAAATGGATTTGGAAAACAAATTGATGTCAAGGAATGTCATCCAAACAAGTCACGCCTAGTTGCTAAGGGTTATCGCCGTGAAGCGGATAGACTTTGAAGAATCTTTTGCTCCGCTGTTCGCCTTGAGGTCGTTTCGATATTTCGCGTTCGCGCTCACATGAACATGACGGTTCATCGATGGATGTCAAAACGGCGTTTTCAATGGACAACTTAAAGAAACGGTTCACGCCACCAACCGATGGATTCGTTGATCCCGAGTTCCCGAACCATGTTTACAAACCGAACAAAGCTCTCTATGGTCTCAAACAAGCCCCTGCATGGTACGATAAGCTATCATCTTTTCTCATTGCCAATAATTTCACCAAAGGCTCGGTTGACCCAACTCTTTTCATACAATATCACGGGCACACATCTTAATTGTTCAAATTTACGTGGATGACATCATTTTGGGTCAACACATAAAAGTTTTCAATCGCTTTTGCAAAACTCATGAAGAAAAATTTTGAAATGTCCATGATGGGTGAACTTACGCTCTTTCTAGGACCGCAAGTTCATCAATCACCCCGTGGTATTTTTCTCGAGTCACCCAAATATGCCCTTGAATTGTTAAACAAATTTGGAATGAAAACTCGTGATACTTATGCCACACCAATGACTCATACCAAGAAGCTAGATGTCGATTTACATGGGAAATTAGTTGACCCCACCAAATACCAAGTATTATTGGGTCCTCATGTATCTAACAAATAGCAGACTGATATTGTCTTTGCCGCTTATCTATGCTCCCGCTATCGTCGCGACCAACCGAAACCCACCTCTCGAGGCTAAAAGAATCCTCCGATACATAAAGGAACCATTAATTGGGGATCCGTATCCCAAGGATTCGGTTTTGAACTAATAGCTTTTTCGACGACGATCACGCAGGATGCTTAGACTCAAGGAAAAGTACTTCAGAGCTCTACAATTTCTTGGTGATAAACCGTGTCTTGGCAATCTAAGAAGCAGGATCAGACATCATCGCCATTCATCAAGGTAATATGTAGCCATGTCCGCATGTTGTGCTCAAGTCATCCGGATGCGAACACAACTCAAAGACTATGGTTACGTATTTGATGTAATCCCGATGTATCATGACAATCGAGTGCCATTGCAATCTCGCAACTCGCTCAAGACTAAATCAAAGCACATCGATTCACGCTATCATTTCATCAAGGACCACGTGGAACAGTGGTACCGCTGAATTATACTTTGTGGTATCAATACCAATTGGCGATCCGCCACCAAAGCCTTGCCTCCCGCTTCGGTTTAATGAGTTGGTCCACCGAATTGGTATGAGGTGTTTGACTCAAGAGGAACCGGATGACCTCTTAAAACAGCCTTAAAAGCCCGTCGAACACCAAAACCTCTTTTGTAAATAAATTTTCAAAACAAAATACAAAAATATAAAATCCGATAAAACAACAAAATATTCTTCTAATCTATATTTCTTTCAACATGGCAAGTATATTTTTCCGTCAACACTTTAATCTTTCAAAATTCAAGATTTTTCCGATCAAGTGTTGAGGGGAGAAAATAATCCATTAACCGCTTCAAAACATCGCAGACTTGCATGTTATCACATCTCGGTTGATTCTTTTACAAATGGTGGTAAACTGCTCAAAGACACTCCTGACTTTAATTAATAACCTTTCATTATTTTCTCAAGTCGAGGGGGAGTGTCGTCAAGGTTCTTTCCCAAAAATCTTCGTTTGGTAACCAAATAGGAAGCTAAAAGGCCTTGGATGAAAATGGAAAAGGTGGAGGGACCAAAACTGTCAAAAACTTAAAGTTATTTTAAATAAAACCTCCACCTAACTTAACTCTTCTCATTTATTACTATCAACCAAACATATCCTACGCACAAGAATCAATCTTCAAACCGTGTTTCGCATCATCATTTTGTAAGTGATTCGAGTTTACAACATGTTTTAAGCAATGGTTTTGAATTTTCAAAATCCAACGGTTAAAACTATGTATAATCTCGCTTTTTATGATCTACGATAAGTGTATGATCATATAATCAAGATTGTGTGTTTGTGGTTAAAAGGATTGTTTCAAAACGTGTATTTAGCATCAATGATAATATCTTTATCCTCAAATCTTACCCGTAAACATGAATTGATTGATTTTGAAACTTAGGGTTTATGCGTGGATTTGGGTTCTTCCAAATGAGAAGTGTTTTGGTCTAAATATTGCTGGGTTATGTTCATATGATGTTGAATTAATCATATCCTTGCTCTATAACTACCCGTAAACACCGATGAATTCGATTTTGAAATTAGGGTTTAAGGTTCATAAGATTGGGTATTTTTGATTCACCGTGAGTTAGATGTTAATACTTGGTATATAAGCTCATACAACTCTCTTGAACTACCGTAATAACTTTGGTGCATAATCCATGGCTAGATTTGATACACGAGAACTAGGGTTTAGTCTACGCAGAAGATATTCTACGCCAGAATCGATTTATACATAATTCATGCCATGTGTTGTTATTAAAATGAATGTATGTGCCGATTTTGATGATTTGATAATTCATTTCGTGATTGCTACACTTATAATTCGTAATCAAGGTCATTTGATTATCTACGATAAGGATCACCTTACGCTGCAGATTGTTACGCGAAGACTTGTCTTACGCGTAGCTTCTACGCTAAGGTTCTACAATGGACCACGCGATCCCGTGAAGGATATGCGTAAACAATGACCCCACGCTTAAGGTCAACTTCACGAGTAGCCTTACGCGTAAGGACTATATATGCCTCACGCATAGACTCTACGCATAAGGACTCTTTTTCCCACGCTGTAACATTTTTCACGCAGAAGATAGATTCTACGCGTAAGTTCACGCCTAATCATATATCATACCGCTCACGCATAACTTTGCCTAAACCACGCTTAACCCTCGGATTGACCTTCATGATGAATTGTTACTTGTACAAACTTGTAAATAAACGAATCATATCATCACGAATCCTAAAATGTCACTAATAAACTTAAATCGCTTGATATGTTGTGAACAATAAGTGATAAAATAAACTTTAAAACTTAAAGTTAACTAACTCACTAAACATTTCACGACTTCATTGATTGAACATACAAGTGACTTAGGGCTCAGAATAATCATTATCATTATACATTCAATAACTAGACAATAAGACCTTCGTTGACTAACATTATGTCTCGATATGTTGGTTCTTTTGGCTAATGTTATTTCGCATCACGACATGGTCGAACAAATGAATGTGGATGCACCAAGTTCTCTCCATTGTCGATATCTATCCTCATGGCTATCCAATGAAGATTGGAAAGAATAACCTCCGTGTTGACTTTGACACCCTCACTTGCTCGAATCTTCATGTCTCATTGCTATTGATATTCGAGGACTCATCCATATCGTAACATGCTTACTAACTCGCAGAATCGTCTCGAGATCTACATCCAACAGCCTCGAACACTATGGAAAGGGTCAAAGGACAAACTCACGTGAAGGTGACTCAATCACAAACAAGTCATCATTACACCGCAGACTTATGGTCGTCCTCTTAATTCTCAAGTCGATCCAACCAAACTATATGCCTCACCGTCAAGAGCTCACTCTCCAATTCTTAATCGATATCGGTTATGACGAGGCTACGTGAGTAATCAACAAGCACTCTCTAGTAGAGCTTAAGAGTATTCCTCAACCATGGAGAACACTCTACATGATCATCACCAAGTCTGCTTCGGTCGTGACAATGGCCATGAGCATCCTAAGCTCATAGAATCGCAAATATTTTGGGCCTTCGTCAACAAGAAACACATCGCTATCAAGCTCGATTTGGGATGACATGATGTCGCTTCTCAACAAACTTGGCTCAAAGATTCCTACATCGATATACCAAATTGTTGATCCAGAGAGCACTGACTTCATCCCGACATCCCCAAGAGGCTTAATGACCCCAACAATCACGACATGTTGACGGAACCTATTCTATCCGTAAGAATCAAGGAAACGTCTACAAAGAAACAAGGTGTCAGGTCGCGCATTTCTTCTAATCAAGATGTCGAAAGCTCAAACGATAAAAGATATCCGAAGCAACAAACAAGGCAAAGTTGGTCATCTTGATTTAAAAATCTTCCGAACACCGTCAGAGAACCAAGAGGAAGTGCAGAAGTGTCACAAGTACAGATAGTCAAAGGAATGTTCCTAAGAAGAAACCCATTCCAAAGAGGAAACCCACTCCCTAAGAAAGTTCCTCTCTCGAAGCCACTCCGATCCTTTCACTTGAACCACAAAGACAGCTTAGGACGAGGACTCGAGGCTACCGAATCGATGAAGAGATCTCATACTCGAACCGCAAAGGATGAAAATCCTCGCATCAAAACCTCCAAGTCCTCAAACTATTAAAGGAAAAGAAAAGACTATCGCACTTGTACCTCGTGATGAAAGCTCAAGATGAAGAAGAGCAATTGATAAATCATACAGAAAAAGTTTCACAACGTCCGACACACTCAAAAGGTCACCGAATTTGCTAAAGATCAAATGGGAGGCCCCTGAGGTTCAAGTGGTGTTGCCCACTCTAAACCCTCTCCCGATGCGGTTAATCAACCCGATAAGGAGCCGGTGCCACCACTCTTCGCAACAACAACGACTGTGGAGGACACTATTGTCTATGATTTTGAGAAACAGATAATCGAGAAAGAAAAGTCTAAGGATGACGAGGATGATTACTCAAAGTTTCTTCTAGACACCCAACACACTCAAAGGAGAAAACCTCAAACTCCTAAGGACATGAAGTCTCCTCATGTCTCCTCATCATCGGATTCTTCATCTCATTCATCACCACCACCATCAACAAAGTCAACCGATCATCATCCAAATCGGTGAAGAAACCACCTAAATCTTGGATTTCTCAAGCTCATGAACGGATTACCAAAGTCACAAACAAGTCGAAAGAAAGACGTGCTCAACAAGAAGTCAATTTTTTGTCGATCACTTACAAAGATCAGATGACGAGAATGAAAAGATGCAAAAGGAAAGGAAGTTTGTTCAGAATTCATGAAACAACACCGCCGAGGAATCGAACGAAATGATCAAGGCTACACTAAAAGTACCTTCGAATACGCTCCTAAAGTCACAAAGGAGTTATTCACTAGACAACTTTATCCAAATCGATGCGGATCGCCAAACAAACTATTCGATCAACGCCTAACCGTCATTAATCAATCCGACCAATTCGGTCGTGTTTTCGAATAATGAATTGGTAGCCAAGCTTGTGACACAAATGTCGCCACGATCCGCAATGTTCAATATCTTGAAGCAAAATCAGATCAAGCATTGCCGGACTACCAACTTCAAGAAGCTTGTAGATTTGAAGCGAAAGTCAAACGTCCCGCAGACGATGAAGATAAGGATAAGGATAAAGACTCGCACCTAAACGCCGTAAGCGAGCCGGTGAATCTTCTTCGATGCCACCTCCTCCCCAACGGACCCCTACTCAACAAAGGTCTCCTACTGCTCTTCAACCGAACAACCTCGGGACGATTCCGAGTTACCACCCCGACTCATAAAATTGGTGATTACTTTGAGTATAAGGGTGGTGACGATGAAGAGGTCCTCGAGCCCCAACAACAACCCACCTCACCCAAACAAGTGCGTAAACCACTTCATCATCAAAGCCTTCCAAAAGAAGAAGCAGACGACTCGGCCTGAGTCGTATCATGGCTAGATGACGATAAAACCAAGAGTTTGAATGGTTCTCCACACTTGTCAATCAAACTCCCTACCCGATGAAGGTCAAGAATTGGTAGATGGTTCAACATTGGAGCATGCAAACTGTTGCAAGAAAAGTTCCATGTGAAGAAAATGACGAAATCAATTGAAGCGAATCAAGAATGAAGCATTTCAACTATGGAAAGACAGCCGAAAGTGCCCTCGAGGTCGAATATCATCTTGAGAACATCGCCGAGCTATGTCTAACAACATGGATTGGCTCAATCCGAAGCAAACATTGACTTCACACAAAGGGACAACCTCCATACTACACCGATTGGACTAAACCTCTACCAACCATTGGCCAAGCAGACGAACCAAGGATTCCTTCCGATATTTCTTCAACAAAGACCGAATTTCTTCTCCATGGTGGCGATGGTTCAAGAAAATACACTACATCATTGACTCTTCCATTCCCAAAGTGACCATTTACTCTAATCGATAGCTATCGAGGAACGCAACTCACTTGTTTTCGACAACGCAAGCATACGACCAAGATGCATTGTATGGGATTCATCATTGGCCCGAACGTCAAGAATCTACTACCAAGTCGCTCGGTTCAAAAGTCTCAACATGCAGTATAGCTCAAGGACATCGCGCCATCAAACACATTGATCTCAAGTCTAAGTGGGACTACACATTCTTAAAGAATATCATAGTCAAACGACAAGATGAACAGACTATGGATTCTCCGAGTCGACTTTGAGAACTTGTCCTCAACGACATCAAGACATGTATCTTGCCAAAGTATGTGGTCGTATGAGACATTCTCGATCAAGTTCAACGTGAATTTATCAAGTCGGTTCTCATCTTCATTAGACGATTGTGATCAAAGAACGTGTCGAAGATATCCGGATGGTCGTTGAATCATATCGTAAACGTGTAAACTTCACTCCACCACGCCTGACCTTCCCGACATCAACCCACTCAAACAACTTACGCCATCAAGAAACCTTTCGGCATTGTTTACCGCAGTGAACTTCGCAGAACTGCTTAATGGCGTAGTGAGCTCCACAAATTCGGGATCATACCTTGAAGATGGTTAGGGATGGATTGGCATACGATTGAAGGATATACGCAATAAAATTGGGAATCCTAAGCGTTGGAATTCTCGTGAAAGGAGGGATGTGAGACGATCATCACCTTGATTGATGAACGGTTGTTCGTGGCGGATCGCCTCGACGACGGAGAGCTATGTTGGTGGTCGACTCAGAGAAACATCATGCCCGTGCGCACTCGGAATATCACCGCACTTCGGTACCCCTTAATTGGTTTCCTTCATATAATTTTGGATGTATGATTATATATGTGGATGGCTTGTGCACACATAACAATGTACAACCCGCAATTGTCAAGAAAGGACCCCGTGGTACGCCTCGCCACAATCCTTATAAAAGGAGCGAAAGCTTTTATTTTGAGTAAAACCTATCAAACCTTTCATTTTTCAAGGTTTTACTCAAAAGACAAGTACTTCCCATATGATTTCAAAACCTCAACCGCTTATATCACTAGTCGAGGGGAGTATTTGATGAAAACTTTGTTCATAAATTGTTCACAAGTGGTCACTCTTCCCAACACTCAAAATGGTCATATTTATTCTCAAAATGTTTCAAAAATAACATCTTATATGCCATCTTTGAGGGGAGAAAATTATGTGATAAGAAATATGTTTTGTAAAGCAACATGTGCAAGCCCTCGCTTTCTCGTGCAAAGACTTAACCAATGAATTGACGATCCTTAACCGCTCGCAACTCGAAAAGACTTGTCCGGACGGGTAATAATTTCAAGCTAGTTCGCTAGTGATGTAAACGTGTCTCGCAGGACTTGTCTTAGTAGAAAGTACCATTCGAGAAACTTTTGATAGACATGAACTCGACGGGTTTGGCAACCTTCCAAGGTTTGTCTACACCTTCAAGGTAGTTATTAGAGCTAGTTGTCACCTAAAAGTCGACAATGTATCTCTTTAACTATTCAACGAACCGTGTCTCGTGGGAGATTGTCTATCTTTAGTGGATCAATTCAAAAGTGCGCGCTCTTTCCTCACCTGTGCATTTAACCATTAAAACTATTAAGCACATGTGGAGGGGAGTATTTATGCAAAACTTATCTCTCACCGTGGTTCAAACATGTTTTTCATCTACAAACCCTTTGAGAGATATTTTTACTTACAATGGTTAAAATGGCAAACATAGGATAGTCATGGAGTTATAAGGTGACTAAGGTTAGAATAATCGTCCTATGATCCGCCAGAGTCGGAGGGATCTACCCAAGGACACTACCATTAGTTAGTGTTAGAAGTCCTTAGGAATGATTATAAAAGGGAGAAAATGAGAATCGGAGAAAGAAGGAGTGAAGAATCAAAAGAAATGTAAAGTAAAGGGTGAAAAGATATAGCCTCCAGATTACTCAACTTAGGCGTATAATCGGGTTCAATTCATATACTCTTGGTTGTCACTCGGTGACACCGGTATTGAAGAGTAAAGTCGTCATGGACCCAAAGGACGCATGCACTAAACCTTCTTAGCCACTCAAGTTTCTCTCCACGTAAGCTTGTTTCATTCTCACAGGAACCCTACATAAACTATTGGCTTCTCTTGAGATCGCCGGTATTGAAGAAGGAGACCTCTCCCTAGTCTCCGCCAGAAAACCAAACGCACTATTGAGTCTAGAGCCATGAGATTCATCAAAAGATCTCTTAGGAACACTTGACATTTAATCACTTATTGATCAACAAATAAGATCTTGATGATTCATGGTTCATATCGAGTCCTTCACAGATCTTAGCAACTGTCGAGAACATTTATGAGAGGTTCACATCCGTGATCCTCGGTGAATGAATGGAAACTCCGCCAGGTCAACATCAAATGACCTCGACAAAGAAGTCGCCGGTAACTCCCCGTGGATTACGCGGAGTGTGTCTCATACGGTCTACGTCAGAGGTGATGCTTGGTGTACCTCGGCGACTATCTCGAATCAGATGTACTTTAAGACATCGTGTTATCTCACTTGTGGGACTCCAGTTCAGAACGGCCTTGTGAGAATTAGAGTTGTGTTTTCACACTATGTCGTTAACACTCTCAAGTTCTAACTTATAAGTGCCGGAAACCGCTTATTACTAACCGCTTGAAATGTTTTCTTATGGAAGCTCCGGAGCGGGATGATCGTGTCGATTCTTCTCATGCTCACGCCAACATCATCACTAATGGAAGTTCTATTCAATGCAACACAACAATCGAATGATTCTTCATCAACCAAAGAATCTACAAAGTTAAAGACTTAAAGAACTTCATCAAGATTGATTTCCACCGTCAAAGAGCGTGTGAGCATGTTGAAGAATGACGTGGAGACACCGGAGCAACAAGGCACTGAGGCGCATCGATGCAAACAACAACATACTATCACTTTCACCACAAAGAACAATGATCAAAGAACAAAGTCAAAGATGACGCCAAAGCATAACTGTTTAAAGATAACAATCTCTACCCCGGAGAGATTGTTAGAATCAAGACAATTCCTCTCACAAGAAAGAAGAATGTCGAAGAGCGTCACCGCTACTATTACATCAACGCTTTCACCGCTTACATTCATATATACTGAGGGGAGATTGTTGGAATCACTCCTAAACAAGATTTCAAGTATTTATATTTCATATGTAATAGGTAGCTTTATTCTCGCCTTTATGTTTGTTTAAGGTCCGACTTATGTAGAAGGCCCATGTCGAGGCCCAAGCCCAATAAGGAATAGGGAAGGAGAGGAGTGTTGCCCTAGCTCCTTGCCTATATAAACTATTGTAAACCCTCATTTGAGGGTTGGTTGTTCAAGTTTTCTCTTTCACTTCACTCTACGCATAACCGGTCGAGTATACTTGTGTGTGTGTGTTTGGTTTACTTGTTCAATCGCCTTATCTCTTCTCTTATAAGCTTGTGTTGTAAAACTAGTGACCTAACAGATGGGAAAGAGTAACGGCCTGTCATGTCAGTAACCGGTTCAATGGCTTATCCGGAACAACCTGCTGAACCGGTGGCATGTGCACTTATGGTGATAGTTATAGGTTGAATCATAAAACCCATGTTGATCCAGTAAAGATAAAAAAACCTTTTTGTGAATTATACAACTCGGGTAAGGAATCTTTGGCATGGTTGTAAGTTTTAGGGGGTGTTTGGGATTGTCAATTTTAAATGCTGTTGTTCTGAATTTATATTATAGTACAAGGAATGTTGCAACCTTTAAACAAAATGATTTATCATACATGAGTAAATTGACTCTTTCCACCATTTTTATCTTACATGAACATCTTTGTCATACATTTGCAGCTCATAAAATTAGCTATGGTATCTCCATCGACGGAGAAATGAGTGGAAAAGGTGATGTTGAAGATTATAGCAGATTAACGGACTCTGATTCGTGGGCCAAAAAGAGCAAATTATCCTATGACAAGTAAGTACCATCCTTTCTTATAACTATTTATAAGATAAGGGTCAATATGCTTATAAGTTATGATCATTGGTTTGACTTTCAGGTATATTGTCAACAATGTCTGGCTATCAACACCTAAATAGCTCAAACATATGAAAATGTACATCCGATGTTTCACCAGTTGAATGAGAAAATGTTAACAAACACTTTGGCTTATGTATCTTTTTTGTTTTTGTTGTTTCCATTCTTTGACAGCTATAGGTTTGCAATCGAATAATGAATGTGGTGTTCAGAAGTTACTACCTATGCAAGACGCTTTGTTAGTTAAAGGTGTAGGTTCAATTTTCTTTATAGCTTAACGTCGTCATATTATTTTATTAGGAACCAGTAATTTTGAATACCGGTTACTCTTGGACAATGCAGGCGACCACATTGAAGGCCAGACGCTCATACCAACGGTTGCCCCAAATAGTAAATGAGCAGGAACTGCCACGGCAGGTGACCTGTCTACCTATACAGTGAAACTTACTGTTACCGTGCTCATTATTTTTGTAATAACTTACGTTAATACCACGCGAATTCGTATTGCTTTAGTTGAATCCGGTATGTTTGTCAACAGCTAGCCATTTGAATGTGAGACTTTTTTTTAGGTTTAAATTGTAGCTTTATTACGTT
The DNA here is from genome assembly GCA_022545495.1 of Chrysanthemum lavandulifolium. Classification (NCBI taxonomy): domain Eukaryota; kingdom Viridiplantae; phylum Streptophyta; class Magnoliopsida; order Asterales; family Asteraceae; genus Chrysanthemum; species Chrysanthemum lavandulifolium. The sequence goes on along the minus strand of CM040244.1, from coordinate 226,267,209 downwards.
TAAAATAAGCATTTTTATGACTTTATTTTACCAGCTTACGGGCTTATCTGGCTTTGCGTTTCTAGCTTTACGTATTCTGAAACTTAGTTCCATTATATGCCATATAAACAGCCTTGGAGTGCCATCCACTTAGCTAAGGATTGTGGTCCAATTTTGCAGGTGGCTGAATTCTGGAGTCTGGATATCGTGCCTGCCGTTACTGAAGTGGCGGTTGCGGATTGGTAGCTAGCGGTTACGGCTTTGCAATATGCCATTGACGGAATGCATATTTTACGGGATGCAATTGGTAAGGCTTAGGTTGTTTTGATATGTTGGTTGCTTGAATGTGGTATTTAAATATCTTATTAGTACAACCTTTAGTCAAATATGGATTAGATTATTATTGAAAGTTAATAATATGCTTGAATATATAAGTCAATGATAAATTTGGATTCCGTGCACTGGGGCTTTACTCGACTCATTCCCCATTCTATGCGTTTGAGGACTTTCGTGTGGTATTTTATTCTCTTGCAATCTTCATTAAAGAAAGTCTAAGGTAATTGCCAAGTCAATAATTGTGATAGGAAAATCATATGCTGGACCAATGTTTGTATTAGAGAAACACGCTTGACTATTTTTGTTGCCTTTCGCCATTAAATATTATACTATATTAGTTCTGCCGCAACACGCGGGTAGCCACATTGAAGTTTTCCTAATGAACAGTGAAATTTTGTATGTAGTTAGTGATTTAGGTTCATGTTTGTTATTGACAAAGTTACATGGTCTTATCTATTTCTGAAAAGTTGGTTACCCCTCTGCATATAGTGGTTAAAAAAAACTATATTTCTTAAATTATAGTAGTAAAGGGTGTTTGGCAATTGCTGAAATTTGCAACAAGGCGTTTATAAGTACTCTTGGCTTCACTTTTGGTAAGTAATCAAGTATATTTGGTACATTTGTGGTTTTTAGTTTAGGATGTGTTTGTTATTTGGTCGATGAATCCGAATTTATCATGCTGAATGTTTTACAGATTCACGCCCATAATAGTTGATTTTATGTGGGTGTTGTGATATGTGTCTAAATACACATATATTTTATATTATTTAAACCCACAAAAACGACCAAAAATACACAAATGACTATATAAATGTTACAAATATCATTGAAATGTGTTTTTATGTGTTACAAGTGCAAAAGGATTGAAAACTGATGAAAAACAACAAAGTTTACATAATTTATAGTTTCAGTCCCTAAACTTTCATAAATTGGCAAAACTAGTCCCCGGTAATTCAAAAACTTGTAAAATGTCATTTAAGGTCCATGGGATTCAAAAGTTGTCAAAATAAACCCTTTAAAGTTTAAAATTTACAAAATGACAACTTTAGTCCTTAAACTTTGAAAAATGTCAAGAATGGTCCTTGGGTTATTTAAAATGGAAAATTAATAAATATAACCCTTATACTATTCATAAATGGCAAAATTGGTCCTTATGGTGAAACTTTTGGAAAATTTACATGTTTGGTCCTTCAAGTTTCAAAATGACATAAAAGGCCCTTGGACGTTAAAATTGGAAAATTAACATTTATGGTCCTTGGTAAAAGAAACTTGGCAAGTTTGGTCCTTGTTTTAACTTTGGAAAATGGCAGGATAGGTCCTTGAAAATCAAGAATTACATGAATGGTCCTGTGCTTAATCTAAACCAAACTGACCTTGTATTATTAATAACCCAAACCAAATCCAACCCAAATGCAAACCCAAGCCCACCCCTTTGTTAAATAAATAAAATGCACCAAACGCACTGCCTCCTTGTTCCTTCTCCTCCACCTTTACACCTGTAAAACACCACCTCACCATCTCCAGCTCACCCCCTACTTTCCTGACCACTTTCCACCACTTCTTCCATTAGAACACACCACCATAAATGCCCTTCACACCCCTGTTCCCCCAAATCTACCACTGAGTCAAAACCAGCACATGGTATTGCTCAAAACTTCCCCAAGTTGGCTAAAAATATAAAAAAAATGTCTCATTTGTCTTCCTGATACTCCCAAAAATCTTTAATTAGACTCAAACCACCACAAATCCACATGTAAGGTTTTGGCGCCAAATTTCATTTAGATGGTTGGGATGAGTTTGACTGAATCAATGGTCAAAAATGTATGTGGGAAAGGCAAAGGAAGCTGGAAAGAAGCAATTGGGTCATCTATAAAGAAGAAAGAAGACAAAGAGATAGGTTGTCCTTGTTTTAGACCATTTCTTATTTTTCTTGTAATCGCTTTTAAAAGTTTAGTGTAAAAGCTTTCGATTCTTAATTTCAGATTGTACAAGTTAATTCAAGAGTAATTCAAGTGTTTTCATTCAAGAATTCCAAGTTTTTAGTCTAAACTAATTTTCCCGCCAAATCTGTTCTTAACAGCTTTTAATGTTTTAAGCTTTTTAAAGCTTACTTAATTTTACTAGATCAATTTCTGTCCTTAATGCAATAATTTTCCTTGGTCAACAAAAGTCAACCTGCAAAGCTCATTGGAATCTGGTTAATGAAATGGTAGATTTGGGTTGATTTTATGTTTGAAATGGGTTGATACTGTGTTTAGGATAGTGGTTATATAATCTCAAGTAACATGTCATTGTGACAGACCCTCAGAAGTTCATATTTCCATCTCCGAATTGATGCAAGAGTTAAATTGTTCTAGATTTTGTTTAATTGTTTGAAAATTTGTGTTATTTTGCTATTATAAGTAGATTTTAGTTGTGGTTTTATCTCTCGCACTTTAGTTGAATTGATTGCTTTTATTATCTTAAAATGCATTATTAGGTAGTAGTGGAATTTGACAGCTTTAATGTCAGATCTCTTCATTTAGTTATAATCATCATTTAGGATTTAGATTTAGTGATATATTAAGTTGATTTAGTATTTTACCTGCCTTAAATCTTCATTTTAGGCTCATAACTAGTGTTTGGCATTAAGTATAAATTTGTGTTAGAGATTGTTATAGTGGTGGATTTCAGTTGCATTAGTGCTAAATAGGTTAGAGTAAGTAGCATAGATCATAATTTTGCATCCTAGGAACACATAAGTCAAAATCACACTCTTACTGCTTTAATTCTCTTATCAGTAGTATTTAGTTGCTCATATCTTGCATTTAGGTGTAAAAGTGGTTAAGCTAGCTTTATCTAGGCTCATTTTATCATTTTACATCATTTTCATCCAAGTTAATTAGATTAAAAGTTCAATAAAGTCAAATTTTCAAAAACTTCAAAAAGTCAAAATTTCCTAAATACAATTTTTGAATAAACTTTAGAATTTTAGTGTGTGTTTATTACTAAGATTTAGCTTATACCCTTTTGGGATATTAAAATTTAGCTGCTTAACTAAATTAGAAAAATACTAGTTCACTTCTACTTAGCTTATTAACTCGCTTATTCATTAGCTTCTTTTGTTATTTTCACAAAACTTCCGCTTTGCTTATTCCTTATTTCGCTTATTCAGTGTGTTTTTCTTGTTGTTGTTGCTTATTCTAAGTTCCCATAACTTGTTTATAGCTTATTGAACCTTTGGTTCAAGAGTGGTAGCTTATTGAGGCTTTTAGCTTAATTTCGTTGCTTATTCATATTAGTTGTGTGCCCAAATCATAGTTCCCGATCTTCAAAGTAGTTTCTGTCATTTTTCCTTTATTCTCAGTAGTATTTTAGACTTATCTGGAAGTTTTCATATTTTTCACTGTTCATTTGCTATTTTTTTGCATTTTATGTCATTTTCTAGCATTTTTAAATAGCTTTTAATACAAATAAATCAGAAAAAGTTTAAAAAAATATGTTTTCAATTTTCCTAGATTAAGATAAATATAAAAAGCCAAAAAAATATTTTTCCATGATTTTCTTAGTTTAAATAGTATTTTTTTAGCATTTTAATAAGTTTTAAATAGTATTAAATTCATAATAAATACATAAAAAGTCTAAAAAATGTATTTTCAGTTTTAAAATAACTTTTATCATATTTTAGATTTTTCTAAGTTATAATTTCATTTTTCTAGGTTAATTTTGTATTTTCTTATATTTTAGTGCATTTTAAATAGTTAAAATAGTTTTTAATTAATAATAATTAAATAAATAGTCATAAAAATAATTTTATTTTTCTAATAATTTTCTTTTATTATTAGGATTGTAAAATATCATTTTCATATTTGTAGGCATTTTATTTCTTAAAACTCACGCTTTATTTTGTACGCTTACGTAATTTTAATTTAAACGACGTTTTAAGTTTTAAACGTTCATCAATTTTAAAATAGTGATAGCGTTTATTTAATATATTTTAGCTTTTTAATTTTCTTTAATTTGCATTTAAGCCCCTGTAATTTACAAAACTTTTTCTTTAGGCATAAATATTCCACAATCCTTACTGATCACTATCTTTAGTGATTATTCGACATCTGAATTTGTTCAAGCACCATTCATCCTCCGTGGGACTTAACGACCCAGGAATCCACTATATTCCTCTGATCTTAATTGCATTTGTTTCTGAGTTGTTTCAAGTTTATTACGGTTGACCATTCACAAGTGGTTAGCTTGTGTGATTAAACTCGACCGCTTGAAGCCAATCAAATTTTGGCGCCACGCCGGGAGGTCGAAGCGTGTTCTAAGCATTTTCGATCCATTCTTGCACATATACCACCTTTTGTAAAATGCTTTTTTTGTAAAGTTAATCAAAATTACAAAAGTTCATTAACACTTTTCCTAAAGTGTTAACAACACCAAAAATATTTTCATTCTTTGTTTTACAAAATGTTTATAAAAATCCAAAAATATTCATCTTTACCCTCTTACCCTTTTTGATTCTTTATTCCTTTACCTCTATCCATTTGATTCTAACTTCTTCTATTCTCATGGAATCTCTCGACACGACGAATCCTCGAACGAAGTTGAAAAACTTCATACTTTATCAAAATGTCTAGAATTCGTGTTGTTCGTGATGATCCATTAATTCGCGTAGGGATATAGAACGAGAAACCGGGTGGCAAAGGACCGTGTACTTTCCTCCGATAATGGAGGTGCTAACACGTCCAACCTACGGTTATCCAAAGATCTAACCCTCGATTGCTCCTAATCCGCCTAAAATTGATCCTACACTTTCACAATTTACGGTTAAAAGCAAACATGCGAATTTAGACAGTGACTAGCAAGAATGACTTGCCTAATCTTCACGCTTCTCAAGAACCGTAATCGGAGACCATAACGGAAGTGGTGGAAATTGCTAGCTCTCGAGCACACCACTTGTCCCACCTCCGGATTTTTAAAATGTTCTTCGAATCTTAATAGTCATTCGGATCACCATGTTGGTTTTGTTGATTCTTTGAATGAACCGATTCCTTCTCATAACTCTCAAATAGAATCGCTTATTCCTTGTGTCGGTTGTGGTGAGCCTCTTTTGGTTCACCATGTCGCCGGTGTACGTGTGTACAGTGTGGTAATGATATTCGTAACGAGAGTTGTTTGTTTTGTGGTTCGAGGAATTCATCCGATTATGATCCTAATCCGAACTCATTTAACGACCCTCAAATTTTTCCAACTACCCACCACACCGACTTATCTTCATATAATCAACATAATCACTGTGAATTTTGTGGAGGTCCTCACCAAGGATTTGAGTGTCAATCCGAAACACGTTTGTCTATGAACAGCTTTTTCGGTGATGCTCGTAACTTTGGTTATGACCAATATCCATATGATTCACCAATCCAGCTCAACAGCTTTATCGTTGTGAGAACTGTGGAGGTCCCCATTTCACTCGATTGTCAAACAGGAATCCATTTCCTTGTAACAATTACGACTATCACGACCAACCTCCACAAAGGTTAAATGACTCAAACTCCTCAAGAAACCCAACAAGACACTTATCTAGAGCTTCCGAGTCGGTGAAAAGAATCGAGGAGTTGAGTAAACAAAGATTTCATAATGTTCCCGCTTTTCTTGTGTATATTGTGGGGTCCTCATGATGATTATCAATGTCAACCTTCCGGTTTGACAAAACTCCACTCCCACAATGTCCTCGTCATTCAAAATTCACATGAGAAATCCATGGAAGAATTGCTAGTCAAGAGCAGTCGCTAAAATAAATTCCCAAATTGCCTTTGAAAATCTATTAGTGGAATCAATTGCAAAAGAAAAGCACCAGATCTAACTCTCAATTTCGCTTTATTCTCGATGACGGTGATGATGAGGATGCACTTGGTATCCTACAATTTTATAAAGATTCATCAAGTTCATCGGTTGATATCCCAAATAGCTGAGATTCATTCTCAAGCAACCGCTATCACACCAAGCTCCCACTTACTCTCTGAACATCGGGGACGAGCATCTTGACACTGTTCCTGGAAAGGAATCGGACGAATTCATTAAGTCTAGTGTTGAGGACCTTGTCCCAATCCCGAGAGAGTCACAGGGAGCTTCTGATCATATGTGTGATTCTCTTTCCCCTCTTGAGTGTTCAAAAGATCATTTTGAAACTTTCTCTGATCTTAGCGGCGATTTTGCTTCCTATGGAAACATTGAGAATGTTGAGGCATCACTTTCACATTTTGATGTTGATCCTCTTCTTGAGGAGTTCACCGATGAACTCACTCACATCATTCCACTTTCATCGGAAAGTGATGATGATCTCTTTGATTTCAAAGCCAACCTAGGAGAAATTGAAAATCTCCTTTGTAATGATCGTTCACTCACTTCTTATCCCAACAGTCCAATAGAGAATGTTAATCACTTTGTTCCTGAAGCATTCAAAACAACTCTCACTAATCCTCTATTTGAATTCGACTCTGAATTCACTTTAATTTATGAGAATCTACTCTTTGATACTCAGATTGAGGATAGTGATGAGTCTACAATGAAACAAGAGTTCACAAATTCACTTCATGTGAATGATTCTCTTTACGAGGAGTTCTCCTTTGAACTCACTCATATCATATCTCTACCGAGTATGATAACTTCCACTTTGATCTAGACATAAATGATCTTTGTGTTCGGAGGGAAATGTTCTCAACCATGAGAACTTGCTTGATATCAAAATCCCATCCCTCCCACCCGTAATATTTCTTGATCAAATGAGCTTAAATGATGAGATTCATGATCCGTAAATCATGAATTCTTCCGATAATGATGAGTTAGTCATGATTTTTATCATGATTTTCTTTCTTTTCTTCACCTATACGGTGGCTTCTCCTGCTCTTCACTCCTTCGGAATGAAGACATTATTTTTGACCCCGGCATTTTCATTTATCATTTGTGAGCCAGTCTCTCAATATCTCATCGGTGTGGAACTTTCACGCACTTCAAATGTTTATACAAACATCTCAAGTGAAAGTCCGATGGAGATTGTCTCTTCCACTTGCTTCCCATGAACAAATTAATTCGGGTCGAGTCAAGCTAGCGACTCGGTAATAAAAACAAGAGTTAAACATGGGTTTTCACCGTGTGTATCGCCTAGTGTGGGGAGATGCCCACATGTTGTATATAGATCTAAAAATAATGAAAATTGTAAATATTAAAAAGAGAATAATTGTTGTGTTTCTATACTTAGCTAGTAATGTTATCCTTTTATGTTCTAAGTTTCGCATAACAGTTTGGTACTTTGAATATTGAGGACAATATTCATTTCTAAGTGGGGAAATTCGCTAATTTGATCATAAATGTACCCTTTAAGTCCCTTTTTCCCCAAAATGGCAAAATTTTAAATTTTTTAGTGGAAGTACTATGTACTAAACACAACAAATGGTAATCATCCGCCATGTCTAACCCACATAAGGATTGGCTAATCCAGAGCAAACGACTCTTGGTAAAGATATCTCAAATCCGCTTATGGCTTGCAATTTGCCCAAAATTGTATGGTGTTCACTCACCATATATTTAATTAGTGAAGAGTTGGCTAGCCCGCAAGTTTATGGCTTGTGGTAAAGGCGCTTGAAATCCATAATTGATAATCGACTCACCAAAGATATTTATCTAAGAGTTGGCTAGTCCATAAGCAAACGGCTTCGTAAAGACAAATCAAAACCGTTGAAAGTCGATGATTTGCTCAAAATCATTTGGTTATCATTGTACCAAGGTTCTTACTTGAACCGAAATAATTGGCTACCCGTAAGTAATGGCTTTTGGTAAAGAGATGAAATCCATTAATTTTTCATAAAAGATTGCTAGGACTAGCAATAGTTTAGTGTGGGATTTGATATGTGTCTAAATACACATATATTTTATATTATTTAAACCCATAAAACCACCAAAACACACAAATGACTATATAAATGTTACAAATATCATTGAAATGTGTTTTATGTGTTACAAGTGCAAAAGGATTGAAAATCGATGAAAAACAACAAAGTTTACATAATTTATAGTTTCATCCCTAAACTTTCATAAATTGGCAAAACTAGTCCCCTGTAATTCAAAACTTGTAAAATGTCATTTAAGGTCCATGGGATTCAAAAGTTGTCAAAATAAACCCTTTAAAGTTTAAAATTTACAAATGACAACTTTAGTCCTTAAACTTTGAAAATGTCAAAATGGTCCTTGGGTTATTTAAAATGGAAAATTAATAAATATAACCCTTATACTATTCATAAATGGCAAAATTGGTCCTTATGGTGAAACTTTTGGAAAATTTACATGTTTAGTCCTTCAAGTTTCAAAATGACACAAAAGGCCCTCGACGTTAAAATTGGAAAATTAACATTTATGGTCCTTTGGTAAAAGAAACTTGGCAAGTTTGGTCCTTGTTTTAACTTTGGAAAATGGCGTGATAGGTCCTTGAAAATCAAGAATTACATGAATGGTCCTTGGCTTAATCTAAACCAAACGGACCCTTGTATTATTAATAACCCAAAACCAAATCCAACCCAAATGCAAACCCAAGCCCACCCCTTTGTTAAATAAATAAAACATACCAAACGCACTGCCTCCTTCTTCCTTCTCCTCCACCTTTACACACCAGAAACACCACCTCACCATCTCCATTCACCCCTACTTTCCCGACCACTTTCCACCACTTCTTCCATTAGAACACACCACCATAAATGCCCTTCACACCCCTGTTCCCCAAATCTACCATCGAGTCAAAACCAAAGACATGGTATTGCTCAAAACTTCCCAAGTTGGCTAAAATATAAAAAATGTCTCATTTGTCTTCCCGATACTCCCAAAATCTTTAATTAGACTCAAACCACCACAAATCCACATGTAAGGTTTTGGCGCCAAATTTAATTTAGATGGTTGGGATGAGTTTGATCGAATCAATGGTCAAAATGTATGGGAAAGGCAAAGGAAGTCGGAAAGAAGCAATTGGGTCATCTATAAAGAAGAAGAAGAAGATGAGAGATAGGTTGTCACTGTTTTAGACCATTTCTTATTTTTCTTGTAATCGTTTTTAAAAGTTTAGTGTAAAAGCTTTCTGGGATTCTTAATTTCTGTATTGTACAAGTTAATTCAGTAGTAATTCAAGTGTTTTCATTCAGTAATTCCAAGTTTTTAGTCTAAACTAATTTTCCCACCAAATCTGTTCTTAACAGCTTTTAATGTTTTAAGCTTTTTAAAGTATTCTAATAAGCTCTTTTAAGCTTTTTAAAGCTTACTTAATTTTACTAGATCAATTTCTGTCCTTAATGCAATAATTTTCCTTGGTCAACAAAAGTTAACCTGCAAAGCTCATTGGAATCTGGTTAATGAAATGGTAGATTTGGGTTGATTTTATGTTTGAAATGGGTTGATACTCAGATTTAGGATAGTGGTTATATAATCTCAAGTAACATGTCATTGTGACAGGACCCCTGTAAGTTCATATTTCCATCTCTGAATTGATGCAGTAGTTAAATTGTTCTAGATTTTGTTTAATTGTGCTGAAAATTTGTGTTATTTTGCTATTATAAGTAGATTTTAGTTGTGGTTTTATCTCCGCACTTTAGTTGAATTGATTGCTTTTATTATCTTAAAATGCATTATTAGGTAGTAGTGGAATTTGATGCTTTAATGTCAGAGATCTCTTCATTTAGTTATAATCGGTCATTTAGGATTTAGATTTAGTGATATATTGTTGATTTAGTATTTTACTGTCTTAAATCTTCATTTTAGGCTCATAACTAGTGTTTGGCATTAAGTATAAATTTGTGTTAGAGATTGTTATAGTGGTGGATTTCAGTTGCATTAGTGCTAAATAGGTTAGAGTAAGTAGCATAGATCATAATTTTGCATCCTAGGAACACATAAGTCAAAATCACACTCTTACTGCTTTAATTCTCTTATCAGTAGTATTTAGTTGCTCATATCTTGCATTTAGGTGTAAAAGTGGTTAAGCTAGCTTTATCTAGGCTCATTTTATCATTTTACATCATTTTCATCCAAGTTAATTAGATTAAAAGTTCAATAAAGTCAAATTTTCAAAACTTCAAAAGTCAAAATTTCCTAAATACAATTTTTGAATAAACTTTAGAATTTTAGTGTGTGTTTATTACTAAGATTTAGCTTATACCCTTTTGGGATATTAAAATTTAGCTGCTTAACTAAATTAGAAAAATACTAGTTCACTTCTACTTAGCTTATTAACCGCTTATTCATTAGCTTCTTTTAAGTTATTTTTCACAAAACTCCTGCTTTGCTTATTCCTTATTTCTGCTTATTCAGTGTGTTTTTCTTGTTGTTGTTGCTTATTCTAAGTTCCCATAACTTGTTTATAGCTTATTCAACCTTTGGTTCAGTAGTGGTAGCTTATTGAGGCTTTTAGCTTAATTTCAAGTGCTTATTCATATTAGTTGTGTGCCCAAATCATAGTTCCTGATCTTCAAAGTAGTTTCTGTCATTTTTCCTTTATTCTCAGTAGTATTTTAGACTTATCTGGAAGTTTTCATATTTTTCACTGTTCATTTGCTATTTTTCTGCATTTTATGTCATTTTCTAGCATTTTTAAATAGCTTTTAATACAAATAAATCAGAAAAAGTTTTAAAAAATATGTTTTCAATTTTCTTAGATTAAGATAAATATAAAAAGCCAAAAAAATATTTTTCCATAATTTTCTTAGTTTAAATAGTATTTTTTAGCATTTTAATTAGTTTTAAATAGTATTAAATTCATAATAAATACATAAAAAGTCTAAAAAATGTATTTTCAGTTTTAAAATAACTTTTATCATATTTTAGATTTTTCTAAGTTATAATTTCATTTTTCTAGGTTAATTTTGTATTTTCTTATATTTTAGTGCATTTTAAATAGTTAAAAATAGTTTTAATTAATAATAATTAAATAAATAGTCATAAAATAATTTTCTTTTCTAATAATTTTCTTTTATTATTAGGATTGTAAAATATCATTTTCATATTTGTAGGCATTTTATTTCTTAAAACTCACGCTTTATTTCAGACGCTACGTAATTTTAATTTAAACGACGCTTTAAGTTTTAAACGTTCATCAATTTTAAAATAGTTATAGCGTTTATTTAATATATTTTAGCTTTTTGATTTTCTTTAATTTGCATTTAAGCCCCTGTAATTTACAAAACTTTTTCTTTAGGCATAAATATTCCACAATCCTTATCGATCACTATCCTAGTGATTATTCGACATCTGAATTTGTTCAAGCACCATTCATCCTCCGTGGGACTTAACGAACCAGGAATCCACTATATTCCTCCGATCTTAATTGCATTTGTTTCGAAATGTTTTAAGTTTATTACGGTTGACCATTCACAAGTGGTTACGTGCGATTAAACTCGACCGCTTGGAAGCCAATCATGTTGCGGTTTCGCCTTCACGTGTCGGTAATTTCAAGAGATTACTAAAGCCGTTTCAAGATGCTCCCAAGCTGCTCATTTTGTCGCAAAGGAACCTATGTCTGAAAAAATTAAAGGACCAGCTATTGGTATTGATTTAGGAACTACTTATTCATGTTTTTGTCTTTGGAAACATGATCGTGTCAATATTATAGCTAATAATCAACGACATAGGATTACACCATCTTATATTTGGTTTGCTGATACTGACAGATTGATTGGTGATGCTGCTAAGAATCAGGTCGTTATGAACCCTACCAACATTGTTTTCGGTATGTCCTTTTTTCTTTATTGCATATCATTAATTTGTTAGATTTTATGTTGATGTGATTAGTGATATAAACCGTAAAATATATTGGTTAAAAAATGTTTGGAATTGTGTTTGTGATAAATTATGCATTTGTCCAATATGTCGGAAATGCATAGGAGGTATAGAACCAAAAGAAAAAAGACTACCCTAATGATTGCCAAAGGTTATGTAATATTTTTTATTTTCATGGGAAAAAAGCCACGCGGGTTTAGCAATAGGTCACCTGGAATTTTTTTGGTACCTTTTCATAGATAATGCTATGTACAAAAACGGCTTTATCGTAACTCCTTTGGCCTATGGTAACTATATATCCCAAAATTGGACGGAATCATTTAGTGTAAAGTTTCAAGGCTTCAACTATTCATTAAAAATTGATGTAATATAAGCCCCGTGTTTCAGGTTCCTCAAGATCTTACTTTGAAAAATGACGGACTATTTGTAGCTATGGGGCTGAAGACTCTTGGTTGAATCTTCCAGGTTTCAACTTTCAAGGTTATATGAAATGTGAATGGGAATCAAATACTTGGAATGATTCTACCAGTTCAGGAATCTTATACATCTCAAGTTGATTTTATACAATTTTTATTCAGGTTGCATGCATTTATTTATTAAAGAACAAAGAATGTATAACATTTGTCATATATTTTCCTATTAGACGTTCAATACTTTTGAGTGTGTACAAATCTTCGTAAGATGTCTTAATCATAAGCTCATAAAGAACGCTACGGTTTACCCCACTCGTTAGTATCTATACCTAGTGTATAAAATTTTAATACACTAAGACATTACAAAACTAGAAAATTGAAACATACAAACAAAGAAACATATTGTATAACTCTTTAATGCACTAAAACATTAATGGTCCGTTTGGTTTGTAGATGGTTTTATGATTTGGATTTGAATTTGGATTTAAATTTGGTTTATGATTTGGATTGGATTTGAAGAAGATAGAAAATAATATTTAAATGTATATTATATATTAAAATATAAATTAAAATAATTTATATTAATGTTGAGGAATTAAAATTAAAATGTGAGGATAAAAAATACTAGGTCCCACATATATCATAAATCATTTCCTACCTCCCACCTTTAGCACATGCCCTAATATTTATAATAAGAATCCAAACCAAAACTCAAAAATTGCAAACAAACAATGGATTTAATGCTTTTAATCCAAAACCCAACATAAACCCCTCAACCAAACGGGCCCTAAATTAACACATAATTAATACTCCAATTAAAATATCAATTACTTAATAGTACAATAATTTATTTATATTGTACAACCAATTAAAAAACATATCCACCAAATTAAACACTCCCTTACTAAATATTACAATAAAATTTTCACAATGTGCAATCTAAACAAGCTACAACATAATTCAAAATATAAAATAATTAAACACATTAAGTAATTTTTTTTTAAAACACCGTAAAATAAAAAGTACATATTATTATACAGATTGTACAAACTAATAAAACACACAAAGCTTCATACACGCTAACAAGTTGATTGTACATATAATTTGGAAAACCGGACTGGTTCAACGGGTTCAATCGGGAACTGATGTCGCCACCAGTTCGGCTAGCCAGTAAAAGCCATCCGAAAATGAACTAAAGAGGACCAATTGAACCGATACAAACTTGTGAATCAGGCCTTATCAGAATCTATTTCTCCGGTTAATCGTCACAGGATACCCCGCCGGTGCAACACGCGGGTACCCTGCTAGTTTTGTATTATTAGTAAACTTAATTTGGGTGACTTACAAAAATTAATGAGCTACTCTCTTTGTCCCAAAACTTTGGGCGACTTACAAAAATTAATGAGCTACTCTCTTTGTCCCAAAACTTAAGTCAATTTTGACTTTTATTTTGTAATTTTGACCTTAATTATATATTTTCGTGTTATATAATACTTGATGAAATATATAACAATGAAAAAACATTTAAAACACAATCTATTTTTATATTTTGCATCAAGTATTATATAACGCGGAAAAAATAATTAAAGTCAAAGTTAAAAAAAATCAAAATGGACTTAAATTTTAAGACTGAGATAGTAATAGGTTATATTTATATTTCAATCTAATTAAAGGGGCTGTTTTTGCAATTTCAAAAAATTGTAGTAGAATAACATTTGTGAAATGTTATTAATAAAATAACATTTAACAAAGTTTTGATTTTTAGTAATGCATTTGAAATGTATTCTGATGACGTAAAATCAAGAAATATGTTGTTAGAATACGACATATTACTACGGATTACTAATAATATGAAAGAAATTGATGCTGTGATAATCACTATCTTTAGAAAATATTAGCCCCCACTATCAATGCTAGTAGAATTCAAGACTAATTTCTTCTCAAGATTCGACCTTAAAACTTTATGTAGCGTACACAAAGTTCTCATGAACTGATGAACATCAGATGTTTGCATTTTAAATGTATTAAAAGTTTACCGAATTTTTGTTATGTCTAATCCGGAACCAAACACATCTTTTTATAGTTAAGTTGTAGGCGGTTTACTCACATGAACATCAGATGTTTGTATTTTGCATGTATTAAAAGTTTAGCAGATTTTTGTTATGTCTAAATGGAACCAAACACACCCTTTTATGGTTAATTTGGACGGTTTATTCACATGAACATCATATGTTTTCATTTTGTATGTATTGAAAGTTTATCAAATTTTTGTTATGTCTAATGTTTAACCAAACATACCCTTTTATAGTTAAGTTTTGGGCGATTTATTCACATGAACATTAGATGTTTGCATTTTGTATGTATTAAAAGTTTACCAGATTTTTGTTATGTCTAATTGAAACCAAACACACCCTTTTATAGTTAAGTTTTGGGCGGTTTATTGACATGAACATCAAATGTTTGCCTTTTGTATATATTGAAAGTTTATCAAATTTTTGTTTTGTTTAATGTGGAACCAAACATACCCTTTTATAGTTAATTTTTGGGCGATTATAAACCAACCAACATGATTGTTGGTTCCCTCCAACGCTGACCAACACAATCCTTCATCATACATGTTGAAAATAATTGTAAAAAACATATTTAATTGTATTTCATTAATGCAGTAAAAATCATGACGAATTTATTATTTTCAAAGCAAAAGGTTAAGTGTTAAGTATATGATTGATTAAATTTTATATTATAGATATAATATAAACTAGAGGTGGTAAAATGGTGGTCGGTGCAAGACTCACACGGCCAAACTAGGCTATGGCCACACAGGCGTGGGCTAAATGGGCACGGCTAAATTAAGCACTACCAAACTGACTCACGTTATACAAATCGCTTTTAAAAAGACCAAGACGATTTAAATAAATTCTAACATGTACCTCATTTATATTTAAAAATTAAATATAAGTTTTTTTAAAACAATCTAACGTTCGAGAAAACACGCGCCCATCATGTTTATATAATCTCTAAATGGGCAAAACATGCCCATTTCAATAAAAGGAGGGCCCAAATGCGCCCAAATCTTTAAAAGTTTCCCATTTATTTCATTTTTTTGATTTTGAACAAATCACACCTCTAATATAAACTAAATTAATCTTTCATTAGTTTTCTTCAAAAGCTTTTTAAAAGTCTTTCAAACATTTTGAATAGAATCACATTTGTTAACCCACTTTCATTTCTCTCACTCACATATGTGAGATACATACAAATATGCAATACACAAAATTGTTGATAAAACCCATAAGTTCAACATATACAATGTTAATAAAGTTTTGCAATATTTATAGAACAACTTCAAATATGATTAATGAAATTAGGATATAACCATGTGGGCAATAAGGAAAGATATTAGTGTATGAGAAAAGTTCCATACTTTAACAAGTTTTATCTAAAGAACAAATGGTTAGATCTCAACCATCCATCAATTTGAATCCAATGGATTAGATTAATTTACATTTGAAACTAAAATTATACTAAAAGGGTCATTTTGTAATTTCATATTCTCATTATACCAAAACACAAACGTGAAATTACACACACACGATTCACTCACTCTCACCTCTCGATATTCGGATCCCCAAATACAACCGAAACCCTAAATCGCCACCAAACCACCAAATCCACCCCAAACCGCCATCAAACCACCTCCAAATCCACCGTGAAACCGTAATTACTCATTTTAAATGGATATTCAAGATGAAATAGCCCTATCTAAAGGCGATTCAAAGGTCAAAACCTCGCTCATCTAACGCTTCGATAAAAGTAAGTCTCAAATTCATTTTTAATTATTTTTGCTTAATTAACATCAAGAGCTTATTTTGTGATTGAAATTTGTGATGGATTATAGTTTGTGTTAAGAGGTGAGATCTATGCAGTAACTAGGTTATAGGATTATAGGTTTCAGTGATTGAAATTTTGTGATTGAAATTTGTGATGGATTATAGTTAGTTGTTATGCTTTTCTCAAATTGAAATAAGTTTTATAGTTTTTGCTTATTTTTTGGATGTGATAGACATAAGAAGATAAGCAAATGGAATTGTCAGTTTGTGTAAGATTAATCCTATGGGATTCACATAGAATGAGTGTTTGTATTAGCTTTTAGGAATCAGATTTATAGTTGCGTATTTTTCTGTATTGTTTGTTAGTGTAGGACTTTGTGATTGATGAGATTGTGCTGTTGTTAGTTGCTTATATCTAATATTTGTCTCAAAACTAATATTACTCTTTTCGTCTTAAAATTGATATAGGTAAAATGTTGAACCTAATGTCGTTGTCTCGTTACAATCCTTTTGATATTAAGGCGAAGAAACAAGGGAATGTTACGTTGGGTCGGTGGAATCCTTATGATGATATTAAGGCGAATAAACAAGGGAATAAGGTTGTTCAGAGAAAGGCGAGTAAAAAGGCGAAGAAAACATCGATTGTTGATGTTGCTAAGTTGGCGTGTGTTGTTAAGGAGAATGAGATTGTGTCGGGTGTTCAGGGAAAGGCGAGTGTTGTTCGTGAGATGAAGAATGCTTGGATGATTCTCGTAGTATTATTTCTTTGTTGTTTCGATTTGGCTAATGAGAATGTCTTGAGTGTTGTATGTAAGAATGAGAAGGAGAAGGTGAAGGAGAAGGAGAAGCATAAACTTCCTCCCGAAGAAAAGATGACTATTATTCTTGAAGCAGTAAAGAATAGGGAAGCACGTGAGCGCATGTAATCATTGAAGAAGTTATGTCTTTTTTGAATGCTAGAATAATTTGTCCAGTTAGGTGTTAATGGTATGGTAGACGAGATCATGTGAATGGGAACTTGTGCATGGTAGAACAATTGTCCAGTTAGGCGTTAATGGTATGGTAGACGAGAACATGTGCATTATTTTGTCTTTTAAAACTTCGAATGGTATAATGTAACGCTTGCGTGGTAGAACTATTATTTGTCTTTTATCGCTAATTATGTGAATCCCAGGGGATTCATTCATAATCCCAAAGGATTCTTTATGATAGACTTTTTTTCCACTTAATCTTTTGAAAATATGTGTATGGTAGAAGAGAATATGGAAATAATCCCATGGGATTCATACACAATCCCATGGGTTTCATACACAATCCCATGGGATTCCACTTAATCTTTCCACTTAATCTATTAACATATTTCTGTATCCCTTAGGGATTCATATACATTCCCATGGGATTCATACATACAAGTAAGAAACAAGATATATTCAAAGTGAATCCCATGTGATTCATATACAATCCCATGGGATTCTTACAGAATATAAGTAAGAAACAAGATATATTCAAAGTAAAAAAGAATTTTCTTTTCAAATCATCTAAATAATCAAGTAAAGAAGAAAAATAACTAACAAAATCGAAACCATAATATAAATAATCAAGAAACTTTTGGTTTGGCCACCGCATTTGGCTTCTCCGGACAGTTGGTTTTGGCTTTCGCCTATTCGGGTTCCCTATGAACATATTAACATCCCGCATTTCATTCTTAAAATCAGAATCGTCCCATGAACATATTCATACCCACCCTTCATACTCGTTAGCAAGTTGTGAGCCGTGTTGGACCAATCTTGTTCTTTGCGACTTTAACAACAAACATTTTTTCCGCTTGTGTCATTCTTCTTTGCTTTTGGTAAAATGTTTGTACTCTTTTGGTATGAGCATATGGTTGTGTTTTGCAATAAACCGAACTAGCTTGTATTTTCCGTAAATGACATCCAATTCTAACCTTATCGAGCTTTACAACTGTTATATAAAAAAATATTTTAAAACATGTTATACAAAAAAATAAAATAAGAATCCCATGGATTTACATTGAATCCCATGGATTTCATAAAGAATCCCATGGATTTACAATGAATCCATGGGATTCAACATCATTCAAGTTATATATTACAAGTCTTTCAATGAATCCCATGGGATTTACAATGAATCCTGGGATTCTTTATGAAATCCTACGGACTCACAATGAATCTCTCGGATTTCATCTAATGTTTCATAGTATTTTCCTCCACAGAATTCCTTCTTGTACATGAGGCTTCCAATATACCGATCCGCCCGGTGTCTCGGCGTGTTCATATAAAGTTGGTCTTGGTGATTTTATAGAATCAGATATAAAACGCATTGGGATTAAGATAACTCAAGTATGAATCCTATGGGATTCTCAGATACATATCTATAGCTTCATGTATGAATCCTATGGGATTTTATGAAATCCCATGGGATTCTCGATTAATCCTATGGATTTCATAAAGAATCTCATGGGATTCTCATGAATCCTATGGGATTTCATAAAGAATCCCATGGGATTGTGTATGAATCCTCGATTCATCATGAATCACATGGGATTCATCCATGAATCCCATGGGATCTCAAATGAATTTAAGTATCTTTTTAGTTTACCATTAAACAACAAAATCGAATCGGAGGATTCATCCATGAATCCCATGGGATTCATGATTCAATGAATATACATGAATCCCATGGGATTCATCTATGAATCCCATTAATCAACAAAATCATATTCCCGAGGATTTTACCATCATGTTCCTTCATATCAACTTCGCGAGTACTTCATCTACATCATCATCTCAGAACGACATCATCTACATCATATGTAACCACATCATCTATGTCAATCGGATTTGTTGATGAATCCATGATTTGTTGACGATTCCGCGGATTTGATGACTAATCCGGCGAGTTTGATGACGATTCCGATGGTTTTGATGTCGATGCTTGCGGATTTGATGAAGAATCCGGTTGGTTTGATGATGAATCCGTCGGATTCATTGTGATTCCGGCGACGTTTGATGATTCCGACGGTTTTGATGTCGATGCGGTGGATTTGATGAAGAATCCGGTTGTTTTGTTGATGAACCGTCGGATTCATGGTGATTCCGCGACGCTTGATGATTCCGACGAGATTAGATGCATAGATGTGGGTTTGATTTTGATGAGAGAAAGTTAGTGAACAAATGAGATGGATCAGATTTTTAATTGCTTTTATTGAGATAATTGATTTTACTATCTTGCCCTTCTTTATATTTTTTGGCTTCATCTAAGCCATTAGATTCAAGGTGAATGGATGGTTGAGATCTTCTCATTTGTTCTTTGGATAACATTGGTTTTGCATAGATCTCATCTCATTAGTGTATACACTTTTGTCCTCCAATGCATACAATCACACCAAAAATGTCACCCTTCCATGTTAAATTGGGAAACAAAAAGTACGAGGGAAGACTTGAGCATCGTACTCCAATAGGACCTGTGTCGTGTCAACCAAAATAGAGAACAAACACTCTAGCACACTCTAGGAGCATCAAATTTGTGGCTGTCAATTCCATATACTCGTTAATGCGAAAAGTGCATACTGGTGGTCACTAGTGCTTAATTGACACTAGTTGTCGATAATCCAATCGATCAACATTGTGTATATATGAAGAGTCAATTTCAAATGTAAAAGGACGAACCATAATCTCGACAATCAACTCAATTCTATCACGTAACAAGCAAACATTATCTTTCTTGCCTGGTTGCTTGTAGATAGTGTATTTCTTTTGTATGAAAAACGTGGAAGTGCATGTACATAGGCAATTAAGTAAAGTATACAATATACAATATGTAATAAGCATTTGATTAGTGTTTTTAGATTGTAAGTTCACGAAAGGTAATATTTTATGATTACAAAGGTGAAAAACAATGGTACAATGGATGGAGGTAATTGCATATGAGGGAAGATGTATTCGGACCGTCCTTTTTAACACTTTTACATCTTTGGTTCATTGATTCTATGTTGACGACCCATCCCATAGTGTATGGAGGCGAACTTGCATTTGACCTTCTTTTGATTCAAGAAAGGTATATCTATACTATTTTATAATGCATTTAGGCCTTTTAAAATTAGGGCGCTTAAAATTGACTTTTTACTACATGATGGATAGAGTTTTTCTAACCAAAATTAAGATAAGGAGCCCAATCGTGATTTATACGCACACTTAACAAACTTCGCCGCTAACTTCTAACAAACTCCAAACCTAACTCCTAACCACTAAAAATTAAGATAAAGAGCCCAATTATAAACGATATATATTATTTCTCAACTAAAATTCATCTTTATTTTTAAATTAAAATATCTTTTATCTACTTATTTTTTTATAATCTAATTTCATCATATTTTCTAAAATTTTACGCTTTAATTCAACATCCATTTTGATATATTTTTATGAGTTTTAGCTTTTATATTTTAATGGGTTTATTTTATTTTAATTCAAATTTTTACAACTTTAACCTTTATTTCATTTATTTCAATCAATATAATATCGATTCACAAAATCATATACTTTTGTGGTAGTGTTTGACGCGTAAGAGATCATGGGTATTTCTATACGCGAATAATGATGTCATGAAAAGCTACGGAAAGTTACTTGAACCCAAACAAACACTTACAACTAACACATATACATTCGAAGTGTTGTGAAACGAATTCACTAAACGGTAGTAAACACATATAACTATACTTATCGCCACGCCATTTGCATCTCGATAAGTAGTAAACAATAGACGGTTGAGATTTTCCTTGTTCGAGTCTTTGATAGACGAGTCTTTGACTCAAATATATGCAGCCTGATCGAGATATGTTGTGACTGTTTACGACCGTTTCTCTGATATTCTCATGACCGATTCAATCTTTTTCATTAGACCTCTCATGAGGATGTGAGAGGTTATTATGGGGAAGAGATTTAGTGAGAAAAATATTTGAAATAGGAAGAAATTTCAGTCACGCATTTAAAATGAGATAGCGAAATTTTTTTAAGTGCATCTAAAATGTGTAAACTATTCTCATTTTAATTTTATTTCTTATTTGATCCTAACTTGTTAGATGTGAAGTGGTTATGTAAAGAAATTAAGAAAGATTTATAGCCAAACATTTTATATAAAAGGGAAAAATTTATGAAGAAATGCATTTACTTTTGTAAGTGCATCTGAAATGTATAATTATGGTTTTTTCATCTTTTTTATTTTAATTTTTTTTCTCATCTGATCTTAACTGGTAACTCCTAACTCTCGTATCAAATACTTTTTCATAATAAGCAACTATTCACTTTAGTTTGAAATTTGACAGTTAAAATCAAGACCTGGAGAAAAAATTCAGAGACAATAATATAAGGTATAAGATGCCAATTGACTTTATGTTCCTAAGCTTTGTGACATTTTTTGGAGAAAGATGAGTGTACACAGAGGTCTTATGTCTTAAAAACACATATAACTCGCGGTGGAGCTATGTGAAAGGAGCCATGCACAAGGTTGAGTAACAAGGCCAGAAAGGGGGTGGGGAGGTGATCCCTTGTGTGGAGGGTGCCACATCGGATAAGTCAGCTTCTCGTATCATTTCTGCCAATACATCCGTCCGCTCTAAAACACCCTTACACACGCCAAGTACATACGCACATCAGTCGTACATCCAAACACATTGCACATCTCCCACGCCTAAAGAACAGAATATATCATTCAAAACTTGTGTAGACAAATTACCATATATAAATAGAACATGTTCTCCGTTTTATATCAAAATCAAGAACTTGTAATGCTGCTCTATCTTCATTTCAAGGAGTTGATCACATATGTATAACGGAGTCCTACAGAAAGATACGAAACTCATGTTCAAAATTCTTACCCCGACTCCTAACATAATAATCAAAGTCACTAAACCAACAAACAGAGCAAAATTGGGTACTGACAGATTATTGTTAGTCCAGTCTACAGAGCAAAAATGGGTTCGAATTCTACCTTTTGAAACCACTATCACAACATTAGTTACACTATAACTATTACTACTCCCCATTTGCATGTGTTTCTAATCACTTGATTGTATGGCAAATTGAACCTTTGGTTGGAAGCAGGGATATGCATACCTGTCGGCCTTTTCAATACATCTAAACTGAGATTGACTATTCGTGTTTTGTTCTTTTAAATGGGACCTGTCACGAGCTCCGTTCTTGTGTCACTTTTGGTCCCACCATTTAAACCTATCTTTACTTCACCATTGTTCATGCCTCCTTTCTTCACCCTAGCCTTGTAGGTTTTCGATTCAGGCACAGGAATCACGACATTACTTAAATTCATGATCCCGTCTTTTCCAGATAATGATTCCACGTCGGATAGAATCTTCTTGAGCTGAGCTCGTTGACACACAATTCTACCCTTGTTCCATCCAGGTAAGCAGAAAGATGATGAAACACTATCTTTCAAAAGTGAATAGGCGATCTTGGCAACAGGAAATCCGTGTTATCGAGCTTTTTCCATCTGGCCTCTTCTGTTTGAGAAAAATGTATACTGATAAGAATTTAATGCTATTTTATTTTATATTCAAAATCTGTGGGAACAAAATTAAATACTGCAACCACAAAGTTAGGGATATGGAACTTACACTGCAACTACAGAAGCTAGATGAGGAAGATCCTCTCCGTCCACTAACATTTGATGCATGTTCTGAAACCAAAGTGATATAGCTGTACATGCACCACCGGGCCACAACCTACAGATGATCAAAGAACATTATACAAAAATGTTCATCTACATCTTTCTAAAATTAGTGTAGAAAAACATGAGTGGTTAGTTGGGTCGGATCACAGGTAGGTGCACGGTCAGGTTGGCTCGAAATGTTTTTCTGTCAATTTTTTTATGAATAATTATTGTCTCAAAATATAGTGACAGATACTAAATTATTTTGATAATAATGTAAAATTTGTGTGCCAGGTTAATTAATGGGTAAAATGCCTAGAAAAAGAGTCTCCTATTTAATTTATACTGATATATATGAAGATGGGATACCCTGTTAACCATTTCTTAACCATATGAAGATGAGCCACGCACATTTGTAATTGTTTAATGCAGCATACTTACCATGTTTTAATAGTTGAATTTTACTTGCTCGCCATTGCTATACCATCTTACGCAACAGATTGCATACTTTGGTATGAAATGGCAAATATGTTGCATTAAATGTAAACGCCCCAAAACTCATATGAATAAGCTAGCCCAATAACTTAGAGAACAAGTGACAAGATTTACTAGGAGCGAATAGCCTTATACTAGTGTTCAAACATCTCACTTCTAACAATGCATGAGGGTTTATTACAAACTCATCCACTTACTTACATGACGCATTCGTCAAGCCTACACACCTACATTCATGCCCCAAGCGTCTCATGAGCATAGCACTTACTATACCCTGAGGGGCTATGGCTTTGATACCATTTGTAACATCCAAAAAGCCAAGCAATTGGCTAGCTTAATAACTTCCACCATGGTTTAAGTTGATCTCGCACTTATTTGGCTAGCTCATCGCTTGGGGTTTTGGCATGTTAGGACGCTCCTCGTATAGTGAGTCCCACACTCATGTGACTATGTTGCGCTTATAGTGAAAAGATAATGGCACATTACATTATCTTGCGGTTTGAAAAATGATTTAAGAGGTTTTATGCATTAGAATTACACTTTTGTTTTAGTTACCCGGTTTAACCCATGTTGAGAAATAACATACCCGAATCAACCATAGAAATTGCTATGATATAAATACCTGTGTACATCAACAGACCACACACGTTTGCTGTTACGGAATATTTCAGGGAAAAGTCCTCTCTTTGTCGCTTCTTTAAGTACTCGTGTTGCTCTTTCTTTCTGACCTAACCACCAAAGAGCTTCTAGAAGTGTATTGTAGAACCTCAACCCTAAACCACGACCTTCTGTGTTAAGTTTATCAAACACATACTCCACCATTTGCCAATTAGAAGCATCATCATAATCTCCCCTAATCATCTGCCCAATCACTTGATGAATATTAGACGAGTCACATTTAATCATCTCATCCAGTAACTTATGGGCATCGTCCCACCTGAAAAATAAAGCATACAAAACTGTAAATGAAACTGAAGAACCGACATTAAAACAGTAATTTTAATATTTTTTTATAACAACTAACCTTTCACTCTTAGCATAAGTTGCCAGCATCATGCAGTAGCTCATGACACTAGGCAACTCAACCATTTTCTCAATCTCCTGAAACTGTTCTTCACTTTCATCCACAAGACCTGCAAAGCAGTAAACACTCAGAACTGCCTCGAGTGTCCGTTCATCTGGGTGACACTTTCCCTTTTCCATATCAACATAAGCTTTAATAGCATCTTCAAACTGTCCCGCCTGCCTAAATGCTTCAATTACACCATTAAACGTATCGATGTTCCCTGACACGTTACTCTCACTCATTCTAGAAACTATTGCTTCAGATTCTTTGTACAATCCCCCTCTTGAAAATACATCAATTAGAGAATTATACGTCTCAACAGACGGAACACTTCCAAGTTCATTCATTGTGTTGAAAGTAACAACTGCTTCTTCATACAAAGCAGCTTGTCCATAAGCTTCTATAATCGCAGTATACGCCTTTGAACTAGGTACTAATCCACTATTCCTCATGTGTAGTACAATCTTTTTTGCATCCTCGTGAAGACCACCTTTCCCACACGAAACTATCAATCCCTCATATGTTTCCATATTCGGATCAATCTTTTCATCAACCATATCATTAAACAAAGTTATGACTTCTTTATAATACCCACCTTCGCCAAAAACATCTATAAGAATATTATACGTACCCGCATCCAACCCCATACTACTAACTTTCATCTCAAGAAAAAGCTCCCGAACATCATCATACCTCCCTTGCCTCCCAAACAAATTCAACAAAATAGTATACGCCATCGCATTAGGCACACACCCGCCGACTGCATCTGCCTAAACACATCCATAGCATCCTTCGTCTGCTCCAAACCGCATACGCTTCCAACAAAACATTATAACACGACGCTCAGGCAAATTCCTCTCGACTCCATCTCCTCAAAAGCTCCGAAACCTTCCCCAAATCACCCAGCTTCCCAAACGTCTGAACCAAATAATCATAACTAGTAGTATCCGGAATCGTCCCACCTTCATTCATAGTCCTGAAAACCATGACCGCCTCATCACCCAACCCTCTATTAGCACAAGCAGCAAGCAAAGTATTATACGTAACTAAATCCGGTTGAAGACCCTCATGCCTCATCTCCGCAAACAAACTCAACAACCCTTCCCAATCATACCCACTCCTCGCACACGAGTTAATAACAGTATTATAAGTCAAAACATTAGGCGCAATCTTCTCCTTCTTCATCCTATCAAGCAACATCAAACTAGTCTCATACTGCCCGTTCCTACCATACGCATTAATAATACTAGTATACGAAAACACACTACGCGCAACACCTTCACTATTCATCTCATCAAAAACCTCCATACACTTATCCAACAACCCCTCCCGCCCCAATATCCCAATCACAATAGTATAAATATGATCATTAGGTTTAGACCACACTTGTCTCTGCATTTGCTTAAACAAACGCAGCGACCGTTGCCAGTCGCCACGGGACGCTAACTCCTTAAAAACTAGCGCGAAATCATTCAAACTTAACTTGTTCTTAAAGGGTTCAAGGCAACGCGCAATGCTGCCACGTGGAGGGAGTCCTGATAGCTTATTTAGTAAGGATTCTACTTCGTAACTGTATTTACCTTTTTCGACGCTGTTTGTCGGGTATCCGAATACGAGTTCTTTCGGCTTTGGTTTGGATCTGGTTCTGGAACGAGAATTTGGGGGTTTTGTTATTGATGTGCTGTTGTTGTTGTTGCATACTGTTATTGACCGTTGAGAGGTGAATTTGAGGGTTTTTACTGTGGTTAATTTGGGTGAATTTATGGGTGTACGGATAAGAATTGGTGAAACTGAGTTGTGTGTGAGTGTCATTTTATTGTTGTTTTTAAGGTTTGGTTTCACATGAGTTGAATACTTGATTATGGTTGTATGGTTTAAGGTTGAGTGTGTGTTTTGGTGTTTTTGTGTGTGTGAAATGATGGGGTTTGAGGAGAAGGGTTTAAGTGGAAGAAGATGAAGGTGGAGTGAATTTTGGTTGTGGATAACATTAACTGGTTTTGTTTTGTTTTGTTTTGTTTTATTTGCCGCTTAAAATAATTGGTCAAGTGTAAGAATAGTCCTTTTAGTTTTAAATTTGTAAAAATAAAAATAAGTGGTATGATGTCGGTTGAGCATCGGGTCAAAATTGAACTGAACCGATCAAAACGGAACCAAAAGCCGATTTTGTGGATGAAATTAATCAGCAACCAAACCTGAAGTGTCTCGGTTTGCTTCGGTTTTGTTTCGATCTGTTCGGTTCGATTCGGTTTAATTTATATGACTTAGGCTTGTTTTTCTCGATTTTGGCTCGAACTGAATCGAAACCGAAAATCATAAATATATAGAACCGAAAACCGAACCGAATATGATTGGTTCGATTTTCAATGGATCGGTTCGGGTCGATTTTTTTGTTCGGTTTGTTTTCGATTTGTTTTGATCAGACTTAGTATGATCTTACGATTCAATAATTGATACTATGATCTTGATTCCATGTCCAGACAAGGTAGAAGGAAGAGGTTTTCGGGGCGACTGTGAAATACATGACGTTTTCTCTTAGCGATTGTTTATTGTGTAACAAGTTTTCTTTAACTTCAATATAATAAATGAAAAATGGCACAAAAAATACCTAATTTAAAGTCTATTTCTAATCAACGTATTCTGGCACAAAAAGCAACCATGTTTTTTTAGCCTATTTGGGTTAATTCGTTAAATATTTTTGTTATGTCATTAACGAGTTTTTTTAGCCGATTTAAGGTTTTTTTTATATAGCCGATTAACCTATCCATGAACACAACACCAATTGGAAGTTAAAAAAAAATAAATAAATAAAATGAGTGAATTTTATGCAAGCTTGGTCAAGAAAAAGATATTTAATGAAAGTTCGTTAATGGCTTAACACGATATTTAACTAATTAACCCAAATTGGCTATAAAAAAACTTTCATACCTTTTTGTGCTAAAAATATAGTTAGGTGTCATGATTGAAAATAGACCCTAGTTAGGCCTTTTTGTGCTATTTTCCCTAAAACAAACATGTTAAACTTTAGTTATGAATTCTTTTATTGTGTTCAAACAATCTTATATTGATTTAGCTAGTTTTGTGAGAACTTTTGTAATTCTGTTGATAGCGGACAACCTTAAGACACAGAGTATGGACATAGATACTATTTGAGCATGTATAAAACATAGAAAAATGATTGGGAGACCTAATTTGTATGCCTAAATTCATGCCTAAACAAATGTGTCATGATCTTGATGGTTTGCAAAAAAATGAGCCCCCTGGCTGCAGCCATCATGATGATGCCACATAAGATTAGGTATGAATTTAGTCATATTTTTTAGGCCTCCCAATCACTACTCTAAAACATATGTCTTAAAAACATTTGTAAATTCTTTAGGAGCCTAATTATAAGTGCATATCTTTTTGAGACATTTATTGTTACAATGTCATTTTCGTATGATGTTTAAGCGAAATCTAAAGAATTTCATAGTTCAACTTCCTACAATTTGATTACTTCCCCATCAAACTGATAAACATACTTGGCAACTAAATTTAACAACTTTTAACACTAATATTTGATACAAGTAAACATATACACCTAACCTAGCAACTATTTTATTCACATACATACTAGCAAAAATATCAATTAACATGAGGCTCGACTACAAAATCAAATAAATGAATGCAAACTTATAGAACTAATGTGCTCCTACTTAAGAACTATTCAATTTACATGAGATTTCATCTTAACTTCCATGAACATCATGATTATAAGAGCATTATGTGATGTCATGAGCCATAGGCTCATGATATAACAAAAAAATGTTGTCACGTTAGTTTTTGACCTTATAACTCAACCCAAAAACATGCTCCCTGAAATGCCCAACCTGAATTTCTTTTTACCATAAAACCAACAACAACAACAACAACAACAACAACAACAACAACAACAACAACAACAACAACAACAACAAACTCAATCCGGTGTGTAGTGGTGAGAAGTGTGGTGACGGTGAGAAGAAGAAGAAGAAGAAAGGAGTTTATTATGTACTTGGAGAAGAAATTAGCAGAAGAGGATTTGGATGAGTTTGAGATAAACAAGATTGGTCTTATGATGAACAAAACTAAAGAGGATCACGACGAGTTGATGAATCCAGCTGATGACAAGGAGCCTAAGATGAAGAAGAAGAAGAAAGGACCTGTTGTTTTTGACAACCCATTACATATACCAACCATCGACATAAGAGAAAAGAAAAGGTTTAAAGGGAGCCCTCCGATCCTCCGGCATGTAACCGGCGGCCGGAGGCGGCAGCGGAAGTCTTTAGGTGTTGTGGATCTTTGGCTCTGAAACCATGTAAAATGATTAGATGGTAATGTTTTTCATATCTCATTCATAATACCGAACAATACATATATAGAGAACAAACCCTAATACCCAAAGCCCACAAACCGGGCTTGGGCTTAATTATCCATTAACAAATCCCGCCAAAGCGGGGTATGGGAGGTAAAATGTAGACAAATCCTACCCTACCCCAAGATAATCCGGAGTAGAGACTTTTACCGTAAAACCAACGCACTTTATTTCAAAATTGGCATACACGTGTTGCCCGTAAAACCGATGTACTTATATGTAAAGCGGCGACTTTGAGCGTGAACAACTCATAAATGTTCGTAACTAAAATATGATTAACTTATGTCTATAAAAGCCATACTAAACAATATTTCAACACAATCATTTTATAACATATCTAAAAAAAGATAATAATCGTGAAACGCGGAAGCCTAATTTTCTACAACAAACGGCCTTATTCCAAACACCCCTTTTAAAACTTGTAACTATAAAAATACATATCATTGTCTATATAAACTTGTTACAAAAAGACTCTTGCTTTAGGGACATTTAAAACTGATAACAAATAATGGGAATGAGAAGCTCGTTACCTAACCCGCAAGCTACATCACTTTAACTCATTACGCCCCACTTAACAAATAGCTTGGTCTCATATAACAAATCTCTAAAACATGAAACTGAGAAGGTTAAGTCCTTGTGACTTAGTGAGTAAACGAAACTAATCTGAAATATACTAGCTATTCTGAACATAAACATAATAGTATATGAATCTTGCTACTTGTACATGACTTATATCTCTAATTATGAATTTTCTTAATCTCGACTTAATATCTGACATGTGCTTCTGACTAAACGACACTTGGTCGTCCTGCTATAGGTGGGAACACCCAACCGGGGCGGCGGATCGAATCAGAGTAACTGGCGAGTACTCTTCTTAGGGTTCTAACTCGTCATCGTGCTTATCTGAAACTTGGGTCATCCACAAAGGATGCTTGGTCATATATACTTGGCATGCTAGTACTAAACATAGATCATCTGCATCGGATGTAAACACTGTAATAAGCACGGGTCATCCAAAAAAGAAGTTTCTATGAGATTTTTATATCGTGCACTTCTTAGACACGTTACATAACTTTTGGTGCGTTTCTTGGGCACCATTAACTTGACAAATGATGCTTCTTGTGAGCATCCTAAACATGGTTTGTTCGGCTATATTCGAATTATACACATGTTCTAACATCATGTCAAATCTTGCAACATGAAACTAAATATGTTACTCATCTGGGCCTTATAACGCAACATGAATGATTCTGAAAAAGCCTCGAGCACCTAAATCATGATAGATGCACACATAAATATGTTACTCATCTGGGCCTTATAACGCAACATGAATGATTCTGAAAAAGCCTCGAGCACCTAAATCATGATAGATGCACACATAGACTATTAACACATATCTAACAAATAAACATGATCATATACGTTGGAAACATAAAATATAATACATTTGAACATGTATAAACACAAAACAACACTTAGACATTAAAGCACATAGCTAAACTATGTTTGTCAATTCGCACTTTAACCTTTTGGTCGACTTAAACTCGAACCACTCATGAGGCTAATTTACATGAAAGTAGACTCTTTTGGATTTCCAAGGATGCACTTTATCTCGCTCTTTCGCAATCTTGAAAAGTTTCGCCTAAAAATCAAAGAGATATTTCGAGCTAAGCTTTGTTGGATGGATCAGAGAGCTGGTAAGTTCATCAAGGCATTGTCGATCCTGATAAACCTTTGTCTATAAGCTTCTAGTTAAAGTATGCCTTTAAATTATCTTCAACTCTTTGACGATATCTTTGGCTTGACCTTGTTGAGGTTGCTCGCTAATTTCTTTATCAACGAGCCTTCTTATACTAATTATAATTTATATTTATATCTAGTCAGAGACCATTAAGCACTAAATTAGCCCAACATAAATATAAATCTAGTCAAAGACCATTAGGCAATGAATTAGCCCAACATAAATGTAAATATAATCACAGACCATTGGGCACTGAATTAACCCAACATAAATGCCTTAAAATGATGATATTTGGCGCTTATAGTTAGCCGAATGTTCAAAACAACAATTTCTTTTGATTTATAAACTTTGCTGTGATGTTAGAGCATCTATTGGTAGTTAATAAAAAGGTTTATGAAAAAGGAAAAGATCCATAATAAACATTTATTTGATGCTTACCTGGTATGAAAATGTATAATTTTTAAACATTTTTAGAATTTTATATATTTGAGTTATATGAAATGATTATAAAACACTAAAAAGCTTACGGTCATGTTTGGCAACACCGTTTTGAAAGCGTTTAGGAGCGATAAACGACAAGCGGTAAGCGGTAAGGTTTTTAATCTTGTTTGTCAACAAAAAGCAAGAGTTTGCATATTGTCTAATCGCTTCCAATTTAAATGCTTGATGAGGAAGCATTTCAATCATTCACTAGCGTTTAGTTTCTTAAATTACATTTATACCCTTTAATAAATATAAGTATGTACCTGTTGATTCAATTCACTTTTTATAATATTGATGCCTCTTAATATTCAATTCACATGTACGTACATGTGGTTCATTTCACTTTTTGTATAATATTGATGCCTCTTAATATTATATTTTAATTTGTATAATTGTGGATTGGATTTGTGTTATTATTATGTGTTTAATGATTGCATGCGTATTTTTAAGCACTCCATGCATCTATTCTATATTTAACGGAAAATGTAATAAGATGAAACAAATTTGTTATAATAACGCCACATCGATATAAAACGCACGTCGGAGATAAGTTATAACTAATGTATGTTTATGTAATATCAAACATGTAAAAGTAATGAGTTCCTTATAAATAATTACTTTACTATGGAACACACTTCGCAAATAAGTTATAAGTAGCGTCAAACATCTATACTATCTATTAAAAGAGTCTTTTGGATGATGTCATGAATACAAAATTGGTTGATTTCATTGGACAATAGAAATTTTTATACGAATTCATGATGTCAGTAGTGTATTCAATATTTTAAGTAAAATCAAAATACAGTATGTATAAGTATTTATTAAGTTGTTATTTCCAAGATGCATGCCGCCTCTTTTAACCAATAACCAATTAGCCATCCCACTAACTAGAAATTTTGAACTACTACAAAATTTGCATGCATATCATTCGACACTGCATTTCAAAATTGAAAACAATATTGTTTCTCTCTATTCTTCGTATCCAACATTACAACCTCATTGTTGGATTTTTGAAGTGCGATTTTTGATTTTGTGACGAATCATTATTTTATGAATTATAACGATGGCAAGGCTCTCGATTCTTGAAGTTATGGGGCTAACGATTATATTTTGTTTAGGTGTTTCAGTTATATTCCAAATCATGGTGGGATTTTAGTTGGATATATTTTGTTTAGGTATTTCAGTTATATTTCAAATTATAATGGTGTTCGCAACCTTTCATTTTTTCAAACTCGCCTTGAGATGGTCATATGAGATTTTACTTTTGTCATCATCACTTATCTACCAAAGGTAAGAAACCTTTTCTTCTTTACTAAATATGTTCTATTAAGCTTGCAATGTGCGGTCTTTTCTTTTTCTTTTGCGAGATAATCATGATATTGGTTGTCCAAGACCAACCCATGAAATATGTTGCATTTCGGATTTTGTATTGTGTTATATTTACATTTATTTATGAATATTTTGCTTTTTTTTCCGACCATGAAACAGGTATCAAGTTTTCTATGTAGGTGAGCATACATATAAAGATCCTATGACAAGTTGTTTGTATTTTGTGTCATACGGAGTATTCGATTACCATATAGATTTGAAAGGGTTGGCGTGCTCCTAATTTTTGTAGTTCTTTTAGATTTTTTGGCACAGCGTATCATTATTGTTTTGGAATTTATTCTATAAAACATTTGAAATTTAATACTCCAGTTGGAAGAGATTACTCATAAACCATTGTCAATAAAGTTCAGGTTATGTGCGTAAGTATGGGGAGGGAGTGGATGATGAGCAACAAAAAAAAAATGCATGCCCATATTTGTTTTGGTGTAGTAAATTTTGATTTTTAAAGAAAAATTGACCTTTGACCCTTTGTTAATTTCTCTCATTATTCACTTTGAAACTTGATTAGCAAAGCTGCACCAGAGAAAGAAACAGAGGAGTATTTGTATATTGAAATATAATAGGCATTATATATACAAAAGTTGATCTTATGTTATTTTAAAAAAAATATGAAATGGTTGATCGTATGTCATTGTTGTATTTTTTTTTTCGTTTTTCTTTTTTCTTTATCTCACTTTAATTTATTTGATCATTCTATATGTATGTTAATCTTTTAATTATGATTTTTCACAAACTGAAGTGTTTTGAGTTGTTTATGCATGCTTTATTATTTGTGGTTGGCACTTATTTACAATATTTCAGTGATTTGTATAAGTACTCGTGTGTATAACTGTAATTATCTTTTTTTACTGCCCGTGTTGAACACGGGTTTTGATCTAGTGTAAAAGTAATGAGTACCTTATAAATAATAACTTTATTATTTGTTTAATCACTTTTTTTGTTTAATATGTATATGCCCTTTTTTGTAATTTTACACTCTATAATTACAGCTACAACTACTTTACCAAACACGTTTTTTAAACAAACAGCCATCGCCATCGCTATCGTCATTGCCATTGCATCGCCATCGCCATCGCTACTACTATCACATCGCATTGTCGTCAAACATACCCTACGTGTAGTAGAGATATCTTTATGCCACCACAAGTTTTATTGATACGACTCATTTACAGATTTTCTTAAAAGTCCATTATAATGAATTTTCTTAGTATTTTACGCTGAGTTAAATGGCATCGAATCGTTGAAGACTTTACGAATTTAAGTAAACAAAATACACAAAATTGGTTATATTTGACTTTGACTATGACTAATATTGTTAGCTTTATGCTTCGTTACAAATAATTTCGCTATCTATTCCAAGTATGTTCTCTTTGACTTTGACTACTAAACAAAACTACTCGAGACCTTTTAAAATGGCATGAATATAGTTGAAATTTTAAAGGGAAACTATACACAAATTTGCAATAAGATACTCTACAAAAGAATTTGTGCTAAAGCAATAAAGGAACAAATAATCATAGTTAACTGAACTCTTAAACACAACTTCAACAAACACGTAGGATCTCAAAATGAGTATATTACCTATCCTTCAACTAAACTAAAATTCTTGATCATGCGTTGTAGACGTAATTAGTAAGTAACCAGGGTTGGTTCAACCAAAATAATACCATAGTTGACTGTATTGTCCTCTAGAGTGCTAGGTGCACTGATGCACCAATAACCGTTATTAGTGTGCCACCTTAACATACACTCAATAATATCACGATAACTAAAACATCCTCCTCAGTTATAACTTTTATCGGTGCACATTGGTCCCATAACACACCACCAAAAATACCCGCTTACTAAAAAAAGAAAAAAAAAAGCGAACAACGGTCTCCAATTAACCAACGAAGGAACGAATGACACCATTTGGCCCGAGACCGTGCAATACAACGCCGTCGATGCCAAAAACCAAACAGCAGTCTTTGTTTGGCAACAACACCGTGCTTTTCTAAAATTTCTTTTATGAGGTATGTTTTAGTTGTGATTGTACGCATTTCTGACAGTGATTGGTATAGGAGAGAAAAAATTGAGTGGTCTCTTTTGTGATCACCGTTACTATTAGCTAATAAAATTTGATTTTGTTCAAGTCCCTGTGTCCCAAATATTGATTTTCTTTTCCTATCTTTTTTGATTTGGTCACAAGAGTGTGTTTAGTTAAAAAAATGTTTTGTACAGGAAAATAAAAATTATGTTCAAATCAAATATTTTCATCATTTTTGTTACAAAACTGAGAAATTACATTTCTTGAAACTACAAAACATAATTTTTTATTTTTCTTATTTCCTTTGTAACCTCCTTGTTTTATTAAGATATAAAATAATATCATGTGAACATGTTTTTTATTTTTTATGTCTCCCTTTTCTTTAGATTTTCTTTTTAACAATTTTGAAAAAGAAAAAGAAAAAAAGAGAGGTTATTCTCCCTGTCTATTAACCGCCCTTCACTTTATGCCACCTCACCCAAAAACCACTCCATGTCGCCCGCCCATTGGAAATCAAATCAAAAACTTTAAAAAAAAAACCCCGGTCCTTTTCCTCCCTTCGTAGGTTAAAACCAAATCAAACAAATGGCAATCTCGTAAAACAATAAAAAAACAAAGGACCAAACCGTAACATTAACAAATACTAACAACAATAACAACTTTCAGTTCCTAACAGACAGCTGCTTCCCCTTTTAATATTTCCCCCACAACAACTAACCCTTTTTTGTCAATTCAACTTCCCTTCAATGGACAACGACGAGGTAACTATTATTTCCACCGCCACGTCATCATCATCACCGATGACTGTCACCGTTACTTTATCATCTCTCACCTAACTGTCTTTTTTTTTTAGTCTAACCGTTTTTTTTAATGTTGATCTTGTTATGTTCTGGTTACATTTTGTGTGTGTTTTGAGTGTGTGTGTGTTTTGATGTTGTTGTTGTGGTTTGTAGAGAATAATGGCTTTGAAGAAAGCTTATGCGGATATAATATTGAATACTGCGAAAGAAGCGGCTGCCAGGATTATGGTGTCGGAGCGAAAAGCCGCGCGGTTTGAGTACGAGCTTAAGACCGCCAAAGATGACGCGGTTAAGATGCTTTTGAGACTTAAGCAGATGATGGATTTTAAGGTATGGATGAGATGTTTTTTTTTTTTTGAAAATTTTGGTTTTTGGTTGCGGTTAGTTAGGTGAGGTGAATTTGTGTTTGAGTTAGGGTTTGTGTTTTTAGGTTTTGGATTGTTTGAAATTGTAAGTGTTTTTTTGGAAATGAATGTTGTTGTTGAGCTTTTATGTTTCGTGTTGTAATTTGGTTTAAGGATTATAACGATAGGTGATTAACGGAGTGTAGGTTTATTTGAATTATGTGTTATGAAGTATTTGGTGTAAATGTTGGTTTTCGTGGTTTTGAGTATTCAGTTTAGTTAAAGAGTGGGCGTAACTTGGGGATTTTCTCGATGTATGACAAAGACTGGGCAGTTTAGAGACCAATGATTGTTTGTATCGTTTGGTAGGTTTTAGGAGAAGTTGCACACTGAATGGTTACTTAAATCATTTGTTTAACGATTATAATGATAGGTGATTAAAGGAGTGTAAGTTAAGTTGAAGTATGTGTTACCGTATGAAGTATTTAGTGTGGAAATGTTGGTTTTCGTGGTTATGAGTCTTGAATTAAGTTGAAGAGTTGGCGTAATTTGGGGTTCTGCTCGAGGTATGACGAACATTGGGCATTTTAGAGACCAGGGTATGTCTTGGTAGTTCAGGTGAAGTTTTACACTAAATGGTTACTTGAGTCATGTAGCTAACTGATAATGAATGACTCGAGTATACTGAAATTGTAGCTTATAAGATGTGTTTTTAATGGCTTTGGTCTACATTGATTTCATGTTGGAGATTAAGAGTTACATTTTTCTTATAGGTCTATGCTCACTGCTATGGGATCCATATGTAATTGAGCATGTCCTTATAGCTGTGATCGAGGTTATTTTGTTGTGTTGACTGAGACATGTTGAAGATATTTAGGATAATTGTTCTTTTGATTGAAGAATTACAGTGATTGGAGATTAGACGAGTAGCTGAATAAAAACATTCTGGTCTAGAATATTGGTTTTGTGGTTTCAGTCCTGAATCAAGTTGAAGAGTGCATATAGTTTTGGGCTGGGGCTTTCTCGATATAGGACATGATTTATTTGATTTGTTGATTGATGAGGTTCGAGGGGCATTTTGTAGACAGATAGGAAGGATGTACTTACATTGTTATCTTCGGATGTAATCTTAATCTGAGGCTTATGACGATTACAGATTATATGATTATGTAGGTAATTTAAACCTTTTACTGTGAAATTATTAAGTTATTTAGTGTAAATTCTTGGGGTTTGTGGTTTAAGTACTATATTTAGTTGAAGAGTGGATGTAATTTGGGGGTTATCTGACTTTTCTCGATAAGTGGAAAGGTTTTTTTGTTAGTTGATTGATCAGGAGCACTTTCGAGACCTTTGGTAAATTCATTAGAATTGTAGAGTTTAGAAATTAGAATACTATATGAAGTATTTAGCATGTTATTTTTCGAGTTGTATAAATGACTAAAGAATCACAAAGATGAGAGATCAAACAAGTGCGGCTAATTTTAATCATCCTGCTATGATGTTTCAGGTACAGATTCTTAGATTTTTTGCTTTAAGCCTCGATTTAAGTTGAAGAGTGCATATATTGTTGGCCTTTTTTTTTCTTCATATGTGACAAGATTTATTTATTCTTTAGCTTGTTTAGTGTTGAGGTGTGAGGGGCATTTCAGAGATAGATGTTCATTTCATTCATTTGGGTACTTTCGGAAAATGCTCCATTATATGATTATGAATAAATGATTATATGGTTATCTCAGTTATGCGATATGAATTCCATCTTTGGTGGTGGTGTTACTCAGGAGCTTAGGAATAGTGAAGCACGCTCATGTTGTAGCTCATAACATGTGTTTTACTTTTTAATGGGTTGGATCTAATTTTGATTCATGTTGGTTACAAATAATTATTTCTTTTTCATAGGTCTGCACTCAGTTTCGTGTGATAAATGGGTAATGTAACGATCATTATAGTTGTGAGTGTGAGACCAGGTAGGATGATATTTCCAACTGTCATTTTCATCTGCATTGGCCTATTATAAACTTCTCATCTTCTCATGGTTTTTCTTAAGTAGGTTAATATTTGTAAGCATAAGTACAATCAAGTCATATAGAGGCTAGTTGTTATTTCATGGAAAGAAAACTTGTCACATGCCATTTGCAGTTTAATCGAACATGTTAAAGTAAGTAAAAACACTATAAATGCATCACTTGGTATAGTGTCTGAACGGAAAGGTCTTTGGTTCGAATACGAGCTACTTCAGAGACTCGAGCAGATGATGGATTCAAATGTAAAAACAAACATTTCCAACTACTGACTTTTGTTGGCATTTTGAGACATGGGGTTAACTTTGATGAATTACATTAGATTCCTACAGTAAGCTCTCTCACAGATTTCCCTACACTAAGCGGAAACTTACAAACACAAATAAAACATATTAGATTCTACAACAAACAAGTTATTTTATGGAACATGTCAAAGAAAGTAACAACTAACAACACAATAGGAAATTCTTATTCCTTGTGCTAAATTTTTTGGTGATTTGAAGTGTCAAATATGTTGCTTAATGTTCAGAAGGGGAAAGAGTAAAGGACTTCACACGTACACATTTAGTCGGAAAAAAGGTTTTACAAGGCATAACCAGATACTTAAAATACTAGTTCAAAACTTCAAATATTTGTGCGCATCTAAAAGGGCCGGATATATTATTACTAGCTCATATCAAAGGACACACACAAACACACACACACACACACACACACACACTCTTACACGTTTAGTAGATGGGGCTGTGGGGGAAAGAAAAGAATTCCGTAAATTGTTGGTGCATGAGATTTATAGAGCGTCTTGATTGACAAAAATTAGCCCGAGTTGTGAAACAGCTACTAAAAATTATCAAAGGTCTCAAAAGTGATTAATGATTTAATAAACCAATGGAAGTGAAACTAAAAATTTAGCTCCAGTTGTGATTTTGAAGACACGAATGAGGGCGAGGTCTTGCCTTGGACAATTGAAGCAATGTCTCTTATATACATGTATGCAATTTTTATGATTGTAACCTTGATTTTGACAATACTTCTATACAATACTTGATGAGTATTATATGTGATGCTCCACATCAGAAAATGCCTCAATCAGAGTGGGTGCTTTTAATTTTCTTGAGCTTTGACAATAAGGATTCTACTCTTTTTTTTCTCTATAACAATGCTATTTTATTAAATGAGTTTCAGTATTTGTCAACAAAATTGACACACAGTAGCCCAATTTTATGTGAGTATGACATCAGATGTTTAAGATTTTGAGTGATTGAAGCTTTTTTTCTTTCATAAAGTAAAGAGTGTTTTTTGGTCTTGCTGGACTTACATGGTTTGATGGTATGCATGTGTATATCTTAAATTTATTATTTTGCCACTGTAGTATAAAAGATAGATAAAATTGGCATGCTGGTGCATCCTCTGGAAAAATGTTGTTATGATAGTGCATATCCTGATCAAAATTACTGGATCCGCCACAATGTGTGGTGATCTAATCAGTGGTGATGGAAGGTGTGCCAGGCATCGTGGTTTTAAGTCCTATTTCCACTTTCACTACAAATGGAACTAGAAATGTAGTTGTTACTGGAATTGTCACCACCATTTACAATGTAACTATCGATACAGATTTGAGACTGAAGATAACTGTCAATACAACTATTAATGTGATTATTCCAAGTATACTGAGTGTCATCCATGTAATGATCGTGGTAGGCTTAGTGTGTGTGTTGCTCATCCTTGAAGTATTTGTCCTTCTGTGATATTTTTGCTGGTATCTTTTCTATATGTCTCAGGAAAAGTGGAGATAGGAACTTGTGTCTTGTACGATGTTTTTGTTAGTGAATAAATTGCATTTGCCTTAACATTTTCTTAATTTATACATTTTGAACAATAGGTTTGTTTCGTTTGACACAGAGGAAATACAGTAGTTAATTTATGCAATTCTTATTTCATTTTTATGGTTTTGTACGTCCAATTTATTATTTCACTAGTAAACCTGATGCGCAACTGTTTAAAAATCTTGCAGATTAGTGAAGCAGCAGCCACATCCTGTACACAACAAAAGAAAATTCAGGAACTCGAGGCACAACTTCAGGAAGCGGAAGACATAGTAAAAGACCTCAGGGAGGAGCTGAGAGCAGTTGAGGCGCAACTTGCAAAATTTACTAAAATCAAAGAAGTAAAGCATCCGATACAAGTAGACTATGTATCAACTCCTGAACCTATTACAATTCCTCCCTCCGTAGTAAAACCCATTTCCAATAACCAAACAAACAAAAGCCAGAGTTTATATAAATCTTTGTTCCCTTTAAAGAAGTCTTTACTTAGTAATGCAGATTTACCTTCAATAATCTCGAGAAGCAAAGAAACTGAGCTTTATAGGAACAGGTGTACTCAAAGAATCCGCGCATGTGAACGGATCCCTTTAGATAAAAAGTTACCATTTCCTGTGAAATGAATGACTATAAGAACATGGACAAAAGGATGAAGTACTAGAGAAAGATATAGTTTTGGAGCAAGTAAAGGAGATGGATATTGCAGCTGGTAATTCATGTGAACTGACCCCATTGGATAAAAAGTTATCATTTTCCGTGAAAACGAATGACAATAATAACCCGAAGTCAATTTCCAAAGAGGATGAAGTACCGGGGAAAGAAATAGTTTTGGTGCAAGTAAAGGAGATGGATATAGCAGCTGATAATTCATGTCTGACTTCCCCAAGTTCAGTCAAACATACAAACGATACAACCATAGAGGAAAACTCAAAAGAGTGTAAAGCTATTGTTAAAGACTTGGAAATAACGTGCAATAGTCAAAGCACAAGTCAAGAGGAACTTATGTCTACGAGTCAAGAAAAAGATAAGGTGGATCCGCCATTAAAAAGTTCAGAGACAGAGGTTTCTAAGACCGAGGTTCAGAGTCAGCCTTCGACTGATAGAGTTATAAAGCTTACGTTCCAGAGGAAGAGAAAAAGAGGGGCTACGATTAATGGAAGTGCCTCTAGCGAAATGAGCCAAGAGAACCAATCAGCTCCTGTGAGCCCCGTGAAGGTGAACTTGATAGGAGAATCTACTCCAGAAAAGAAACGCTTAGAACAGGTTGCACACCAGGTTGGTAATTACTATTCATTGCAAACTTTTTGCTTAGAGGTGGCAGTTTTTTACCCATTACTAGTTATGGACTTATGGGTCAATTTAAGTTGTGGGAAAAGTCTATCTATAATGCATAACATCTTCTGAATCGTGATAATTTATAGATTTAGATTATATGAGTAATATTTTTGTTTCTGTAATCATAATTAGCCTGAACCCACTCTGACCACTTACCTGAACTCCCCATCTTCCTACCTCTAGTTTCTATGTTTGTTAATCATTCAGATTCTAGATCTTAGAATATAGTATAGATAACCTAAGATATTTGCTTCTCGGTGATAGTAATACCATACATGCACATACTTAAAAAAAAAAATCCTTTCATTATGTAAAGAATCAAAAAAGCAGATTTGACCCATTAGTGTAATAGTGTTAAGTGTTAACATATTTCTGATCCGACCGCTCTGAGGTCCCAATTTAAAAGGAAAATTTGTTGGAAACGAGGAACTGCACCATATGTTTCCGGTTGTATATTGGTTAGGACCAGTAGCGGTCCTGCTAATTGATACAAATGGAATTATGCATAGCTGTTAATATGTTTTTTCTCTCAGTAACTACTCATTGAGTCATTGACAGTGTTTTTTCTTTTAGGTTATAGTTTGACAGTGTGCTTGGTTGATGTGTCAACTTTCACTGAAAGTGCAAGAAATAAACACATTATGCTATAAAATCATAAATCGAGATAGAAGAATTTTTCATACAGTTAGACTAATGTGGTTGTGGTCTTTTGGAATACCTATTTTATCATGTGTTTCTGCAGTTCATATTTGGAGTTCAAATTCTGCTTGTCTTTTTGTTAAGATAATCTGTTTGACCTTGATGATAGTAATATAAGTCAAGCTTGTGAAGGTGACTGTTAATCAGCTGATTTATAGCTTTGCTTAGAGAATTTATCCATTCATTACTACAAATCAAGTCCAAAATGTGTTTCTTGTAAGCGCTTAATGTATTCAGAGACTAGGTCCAAAAATACTGCTGATATGTCTTAAATCTTGCTGCTAGGGAATGATACTCCAGACTCGATTTTATCCGCCCGACCAGTTAGGAACGTGCCTTGTTAAACCCCTGAATTTAAAAAAGGGTGACCTCACTGCTCATCTCAGGGGACCGTGCCTTGTCACTTAAAGGCGGGGTCATGCTTCCCCCAACTCATCTTCTTGAACTTAGAGAATATCCAAACCCAATATTCAAATGCCTAAGTGCGGTTAATACAAATGACACATCTAAGAGAGGCTGAAGTGTTCATGCACTTAAGGGTAGAAGCTAAGAAGGTCGATAAACGACAAAAGAAAAATCTTTGATGTAGTTGAGCAAAAGAGTCATTCATTGTATTCAAGAAACTGCCTAAAGGGTTACAATGTAAACATGTTAAAAGGATCAAAAGCAACCTTGAGTGTATTCATATTTAAAACTTCAGTCATTTATATAATTCAACAAAAGAATATACAAAAAAGTGTTTGTGGCTCGGCCTGACCCATTTTGATCTGTCACCAAACACGACCATTTTCCCACCATTTCTGGTAGATGGATATTGGAACTTCTTGATGTGTTATACAGTTGAGACTTGAGACCTTGTTTGTTTGAGTCCGTGTCTTAAGGGGTTTCTTTGTATAGCAAATACTCTTTTACCGTTGCCCTATTGGCTGGAACCATTATAATATCTCTGCTGTTTGTGTATATTTGTCTGTTGTTCCTGTTATGCTTGGTTATATTCAGCAAATAATTTCCCAAAGGAAAACTCTCCTTGTGTAGCACCGCATATGTCCTGTTTAGACCCTCTTTTTTCTAATTAGTTAACTTTCAGATAGTTTTATGCTTTGTGTCATATACTATAATGACATATTTGAGCTTCGTTTTATGCAGCTTATTTCTTTATCAGATAAAAGTTGCTGGTGATCAACATCAAGGAAGAACTAATAAACAGATGGTAGTTTGCGGGAAGGACATCAAAACACAATGTTAGATATATTAAAAGACAATAACTTTACTGGTCCGTGTACAAACTGTAGCCTATGCGGTATTCTCTACTGCTCAAAATTTTCTGCCTTTGAATCCTTAGTTAGCTTTCTAAACCATGAATGTTTTTGCATAGTTTTGGTTCTTTGGGTTGGAGCCATTGTATCGTGCTGTCTTGTTCAAAATGGAACATTTAAGGCATTTCATGTCTTGCTAGTTGAGAAAATATCCGAAAATTGTGGTTATCTTGTTAAAAAATGAGATGGAAAATCGATTATCTGGAAAATTGTGGTTTATCTTGTTGAGATGAGTTGAAAATTCGATTGATCCTTTCATGCACGAAAAATGCATAAAGAATAACATGCAGTGACTGATTTACAAAACAATATGCAGTTAAACTATAGACTTATTATAGTTTCTTTTTATTTTGTCCTAACAAATTTGAAATTTATAACTCTTAATCAAGTACTACTACTAAAAGCATGTATGAATGAATAGTTATGATCTATAATGGGATGAAGAGTATAATTTAAGCAAATGTTATTAAAATCTATCTTCAGCTGGTAGTATAATAATTTCTAATTACTAAGAAATTAATTTTATTGATGCAACATCTGATTGTTAAGTATACATAACATTGTCATGCAACAATGATTGTGGTTAACAAGGTTAAAATGACTCGTGAACTATCGGGATGCCTTTCAAATTTTAAGTTTTTTTCATATA
Source organism: Chrysanthemum lavandulifolium (assembly GCA_022545495.1). Lineage (NCBI taxonomy): Eukaryota > Viridiplantae > Streptophyta > Magnoliopsida > Asterales > Asteraceae > Chrysanthemum > Chrysanthemum lavandulifolium. The sequence continues at coordinate 226,223,606 of CM040244.1, read as the reverse complement.
GGCCACTCATTTTTTGAAAGTAATTAATACGCCACCAAATTACATATTTATCTTCGTTTACAACAATTCTGATCAAATTTAATTCGGATAATTATCAAACGGTAAGCTAACATTAACATATTAAACTAATACAAATAAAAAGTCAGTCGTGAAATTTCAATTTTATCGTTCTAAATTACTTTCAATAATATAAATCCATACTTAAAATAATGGTTTAATCGGCATATCACAACAAACTTTTCATTCGATTTGCTTGTATAAGTTAGAGTTAGTTTGTTGTTTAATTTTATAGTTTTCGGACATAAAATTGTCCGGAATTGGTATAAACGAAAACAAACATATAGTTGGACGGCCTATAATTTCATTTCAGTAAATGAGTGACCTATATGTTAAAAGTTGAAAACTTGGATGGCCTCCACATACATTATCCCAATTAAATTTGATATTTTATATTATGCTTCAAAAAATTATCAATACTTTTAGAAAAATAAAAATAATAATAAAAATTATTTACTCATTATCAAGCAACATTTTTTCTTCAACTAAGGTGGGTTTTCGTTAACCGTAATGATGATCAGCATTCAATGAAAATTGGAATCATAAGCCCACAAACCTTCTGGAAATTTGCATACTCATATTGAGATTTGTGAACTATAGGTGTACCAAAAATGATACCGATATTTTATCACCTTATCAAAGACAATGATATACCTGAACTGACTCATATAAACTGGACCCTTACGCGTAGAGACGGGCATGAATTCATTGAAATAATATTGTTGTGATTAAGTTTCTAGCTAGGTGGCCAAAACCCATAAATTACTTTTTTAGCTCCAACGAGTGTGGAAACCCGCTGACGCAATGGACGGCTTCAGCGACTTATTTTGAATGACACTTAAACCCAGGGACTAATTTTGCAGGTTCTTTATAGTTAGAATTAATTCTACAAGACTTACCTTGCAACGCCTTTAAACCTTAGGGTTGTTTTTAAGTTGTAAAACTTTGCGATTTAATGTTGGACTTACTGCGGTACTTCTTGAACCTCATAGACTATTTCGCCAAGTTAGAAAACTTCAGATTAAATCGTTCTTTCTTGGCTTTTGCGTCTGTTGCATGACGCTTTTTAGATATTATACAAATTCCTTGATCACAAACTTACCCAATAAATGAATTCTATTTCCTATAAAAAGAATGTACCATTTTATCTGACATACAGGTTAATGACAATTCGACTCTTTATTAAATAGGTAAGACGAAGCGGGTTAACCCGCGTCATGACGGAAATAAGTCTTTTCGATCATTTTATTCACGGGAATGAATTTCTAAGTTTTTTTTTTTTTTTTTTTTTTTTTTTTTTTTTCACGCAAGACTGTTCGTGCATGCAAGACTGCTCACGCTCTTCATCGTTCATGAGCCAATGTATTTTAGTATATATATATAATAAGATGTTTCTTCATAACTCACATTAGAAAAGTTATATAAGAAAACAATATCAAATAAATTGAATGATCTTTAGCTCAATTAAAACATGTATGCTTCAAGTACCTTTTTAGTTTTTATTTATTTTTAAGGGGTGTCTAACAATCGCTAGAGGCCATCGGCTAAACTGCATTCATTAATCACAAATTTTCTTTTTAAATTATAAATAATTTCGTGTCTCAAAATTAATGCTTCGAAGTACCTTCTTTTGATTTTGGTACTCACTTTTTGGGGTAGTAATGTAGTATAGCCAAAAATAATTGTAAAATAAGAAATTTATGGCAACATCTTGATGTAGCCACCTTAACTAATGCAATCATACTTTTCATAAATAGTACTAGTAATAAAATTTTGCATGTCCCAACAATATGCATACCTGTCAAACTGGATTTATATATGTTTGTAACTCAACAATTAAATTTATAACTATGGCATAAAATGCTTGAATTCTTCATTCGTTATGGCAGTTTTATTCGTACTAAATAGTAAACATTTTATAAAAATTACATCTAATAGTCAATATGAAACAGGGAAAACCTAGTTCTTTTATCATTAAATTTTTGCTTTATAATAATGTGAGTACGTAAAAGATTTAAAGTGTATATTAATATGGTTTCTTTTGGTTAAATTATTATTAGCAATATTTGGTCAAATTAAAAACCAAAGTTGCACCCAAAAGTCATGGAGCACGTGCTGTCTACTGGTGATCCTACCTAAATACGCGTTTCAGTTGATATGTTTAAATATTTTAATGTTTGCGATATTGTTTTTAACGGAAATTAACTATCTAATATACACATAACAAATTATTTTACGTGTTTTAAGAAAACTTGAATCACAAGATCACAACGAATTAGTTAAAAAGTTTCTCACGCATCAAAAGGTATCATTAGAACACAAATCTTTTAGTTTTGTGACATTGTTTTTGTTTTCTTGTTTTAAGATATTCTTTATTTAATTTTTTTAACAACAATTTTATTAAAAAACAACTAGCAAGGAGCTAGATTACAAGACAATTAAATGAGGGTTTTTAAACCATACACCCCGACTAAACATTACTTTGCTTCTAGACCTACACTAATAGAATGAACTCGAAACTACATCGTCAAAGATAGTCGACTTCGAGGGAATTTTATCTTCGAATATAGTCTTGTTGCGATAACTCCACATACACCACCATAGCACATAGAAAACACCTTCAAACATCATCTTAAGCTTAATCGACATCCTTAACGAATCCAACCAGAAAAGCCAATCTTTATAAGAATCAACCTCAGTATAAGAAACGTCCCACCATGAAGAAATTTTACGAACAATCTGTCTTAAAATCGGACATCTGAAAAATAAGTGACAAGCAGTTTCCACCTCACCTTCGCAAACAGGACATATAATAGAACCTATATCGATACCACGACGAGAAATATTGAAAGCAAGCGGAGAGCATTCATCTTAACTTTCCAGGCAAGGATATTCACCTTAATAGGCATATACTTAACCCATCGAGTTTTAGAACTGACTGTAGGAAGATAATTATCATCGATCACCCTCCTAATTGAAGCCACCGAAAACTCCCCCGACCCTTCCAATGACCAAGTAAACCTGACCGATATCGGCACCAAGGCAACCTCCCGAATCAAATTCGAGAAAGAATCAAGCTGTGACTTTTCGACTCCCCCATCACTTGACGACGAAAAGAGGTGTCTAAACTTAGATCGTTTAGCTTAGTCCTGACACTAACATCCTTAACGCACTCTAACGCATAAAGCCTGGGAAAAGCAACTTTTAAAACACCTACGTTAAGCCAATTATTCTCCCAAAATAACATTAATACCTTTTTTTGACAGTAATCGGACCTCTTTCACAATGTTCAACCAGCAAGAACGAGAGCTGGTAGTAGTATTTGACCCTACCTTCCCATCCTCTCCATGGATAGCTTTCACAACCCTAACCCATAACGCCGAGAATCTAGAAAATGAATTTGCCTATGAATCTAACTGTTTATCGAGAGCATCTCTAGTGCTATGACTGATAAAGACTTAGAAATGACTAGAAAATGAATTAATGTATTCGAGTAATAGATTGATAATGAGTTATTGAAATAACAGGTAGAGGAATAAAAAAAATTGCTAGAATCACATAATTTTTATAAAATAATCTTCATATAATGACTAGTACATCTCTTAGAAAATTAAAGGCAATAGAGAATAAATTTGAGTTGAATTATGCATGACACTATCATTTTGCGAGAAAGTTTTTCTAAAATTTATGTTAACTTAGCATTGCTCGAGGCAGGCCCGGTGAATAGCAGGTGCAACAAGTGCATATGCACAGAGCCCCATCTTTTAGAGGGCCTCCCAAATTCACATCAGTATTAAGCCAACATACAAAGTGAGTAAGGTAGGGTATTATTTAATACTAGTAAAATTTACTTTTACTCCACCAAATTCACCATTTAATTACTTGCCTTATTTTTAGTACATTTTCACTTAACTTTAGAGCTGTAATATGGTTTAAATTTGAAATTAACATTTGAGAAATTAATTAAGACGTGATTATGTGATACTACCTCCGTCCCACATTAAGTGTCCGCTATGACTTTTTTAAGTTTTTTTTCTTCAACTTTGACCGTAAATATATTTTTTTGTGTTATATAATACTTAATGAAAATTATACAAATGAAAATACATTTAAAAACTTAATCCATTCATATATCTTGCATCAAATATTATATAACACGAACAAAAATATTTAAAGTCAAAATTTAAGAAAAAAGACTTGAAAAGGTCATAGTGGACACTTAATGTGGGACGGAGGTATGATTTTATAATTTAGCCACCATTATTATAATGCGTTTTTTAAAATTTGCCTCACTAACAAGCGTTTCTTTATGACTATATATGTTTAAGGGGAAGTGCATATATACCGAATGAAATTTGTATATTTGTATATTTTCTCAAAACACAAGTTTTTAATACATAACATACAATGATGTTTAAGCATATTTTGAGAAAATATGCAAGTTTTAGTGGATACATATGTAATTGTCATGTTATTTAAATTATCACGTTCAAGGGCTTACTTTATAGTTTAAGGCGGTATTAAAACCAATGAGTAGGCCACAGCTCGAGGAATAATAAGCTATTGGAAATTTATAATACGAGAGTGAGTAAATGTTTGGAATGAGTTGATAATAAGTTTTTAGCATTGAGTTAGGTAGGCTGAGGATGAGTTAATGTTTGAAAAAGAGTTGATTCATTGTAGACGACTTTAGTATCATATTATTTATCTCGTAACTTTAAGTTAAACTTAAATAAGGAGCCTAAGTGACCAATAAGTCTATTTTATATTTGGGTTTGGCTAACTAGTGTTTTTGAGGCATTGATTGAAATGATTAAAGAAGGAAAGTTTGCGTTCATTAAATCAATATCACATTTAGTTGGTAATTTATAACTTTTATTTGCTGCGTATTAAATGTTTTTTTTTTTTTTTTTTTCAGACGCGGTTAGACATTTGAGTCATTAAGTGCGTCTATTATTTTTCTCTCGTTCAGACACGGTCAAAGGCTAAAACCTCTTAACCAACAAGATGTGGAGAGGATGTCTCACTACATCTTAATGATTTTTAACTCTCTATTTTTAATTTATTTTTACTTTGTTACTTTGGTGTTTTTTCTTTGGTTCTTCTTTGTCATTTCTTAACTATTTTTTGCTAAATAAAAAATGTTAAATACGATACTGTGATGATTACGAAAATGTTCAAGCACAAGAATCTTTAAAACAATAATATATACAACTAGTTATGTGAAATCAAATTGTAACATGCTTATTTTTTGAGAATTAACTTAAATTCTTTTCGTTAAAAATATATTTAGTTGTTAATTGACAATGTTAAATATATTATAAAATATTTTACTTTTTTGTAGTCCTATAATCGCGTATTAATTAATATTGATAGTTTATAAAATGGTAAAGATCTTTAACAAGATGAGAGTATAACATATCAACAATATACGACTCCTTAAAAGATCAAATTGCGATACAATGTTTAATAATTTGTTTTCACGCATTTTATTTTCACGTTGCTATAATGTATTAATTTTATGACTCAGTTGTTCTATATAATGTTTATAAACGTTTATGTCTCGTAAGAATAAAACTTCATTATTTTTGTATCATTAAGACATCTTTTTATAGAAAAACAAACATTATTTATTTCATTTAGATTTATACATTTACGCTCGATATATACGAATCAGATTCAAATTTTAAAACCTCTTAATAAACAAACACTACAAAAACCAATAACCTCATGGCACAAAATAAGAAATAGAAAATTTACGTAACAGTACATTTGTTGCATAGAAGCTGGATATTGGATTATTGAGTTCTATACAATGGAAGCAGCTAATATGATTAATTTTTCCTGTCACAAATGCGCGTTGAGTCCACTACACTAATTTGACCATCTTCTTTTCACTTTCTTTTTTTCTTTTGTTTAAAGTATGATTACTTCAACTTTATTTTTCTTTCTAGATAAAAAGTTCCATTCCCATGCATGAAATTTCAAAGAATAACTTTGTCGTTCATACGTACTTTAAGAAGTCACCTGCTCACATTTCATGAATTGAATAGGCCATTCAATTTAGCATATCTTTACTTTTTATAAAGCATTTAGGACTTCTATTTTTAAAAGTTTTAAAATTTTTAAGCTACCACACTTACTATTATTAGTAATTTTTGAAATTAAGATTTTAAAAACACACTAATTGCACATTAAATTATAACATTAAATTGGATGCATGTTACAATAAATAAAATATAACTAATACAATAAATTTAATATTTTTATAGTTAGAATTAATAACTTTTTGAATTTGCATATATAATAAATGTCATATTAATTCTTCACATTCTCACAACATAAACACACAAATTCTAAAAACTATCTTTTATAAAAAATCGTTAAAAAATATTCGGCAAAAAAATGTAAATTCATAAAGTCGTTAAACAACATTCGTTTCTGAACCGCTGCTTTGCGCAGGTACCATGCTAGTATACAAATAAACATATTTTATTACTCCGTAGTAACTAGTAACGACTACTATATATACAGTAACTAGTTTAAGAAATAATCGATATATAAGTATATATACAACTCTTGGGTACAAATTCATTTCGGATTTATGTTGATAGCTTTCAACCACATCCATAACAATATTTTAAGTAGAAAATGTCTACAATAAACTATTAGTAGAGTAGAAATGAACGTCACCAGGAATTTCTCTTCATCTTCAACAATATATAAAACCTTGCTTGCCATAAAACTAGCGTATGTACCTTGACTGAGTCAAACGATTTGAAATGGTCTTGGTAAGCACATAGTAATTATATAAATATTTTGAAGGGGCACATTAATTACCACCATAATCGAGAGTAGAGACAAGTGACAACACATGTTAAATACTTAAAATATATGGAGTAACAACGACTAATAACACTTTCATTAAAGAAATCTTGAATATCAAGCTTTATAGCTTTAAAAGATTACTATTTTATTTTTCCAAAAAATTTAGCTTCACGTGTTATTTAGTTAAACAGACTAGCTTGCTGCAAGCAAAATATAAACACATTTTTAGCAAAACAATGAGATACAACCTTTTTCAGTGGCAAAATCATGTATTTTTGATAAAGCATATGGTAAATACTACCAGCAGTTATAACATACAACAAGATCAAACAATTATTTAGCTAGAAAACTAGTGTAACTTATGCTACCGAACATGACATATATAAAGTAAGAAAGTAGCACTATCTTCGCCATGTTTGTACAAACATGTTAATTCAGAATCATGACTATCATGTTCTAAAAAGCTTATAAACATGACCTAAATTAAGGAATTGACTTAAGACGACAAGATTAGTACACCTAGAAATTGATGAAGCTTGTTGTCTTATGGACATGATCGAGAGCTAGAGCATACTATCGGATATATCTAGCTTGTTTTTGGTCACAAAATTTATAAAGAACATCAATAACAAGGATGGATTGTACAGTATATATCGATGTGAACAATACTTGCTTGACGTTGTGCATGTGTCCAAATTTAGAAAGAAACCATTTTTCATTCTGGCGTTCTGATTTTGTATTCATGTCAACTTTAGTTGTGTGAATTATAAAATTAGTTAACAAGAATAAATTCACATAAAAGAAATATCAACGATTTATCGGATTATTTTTTCGCACTCTTTATTTGCAACAAATTTACTTTTCATTTCCTAACAACTACACTATTGTTTTAATTTTCATTTCTTAACAACTACACCATTGATTTTGGATGGATGGATCTTGACATATCGGGTTTTTTTGTTTTGTTTTTTTGTTTTGTTTTTTTCTTCAGGTAAAGGATTTTATGGGTAAAACATATTACTCTAAAAACAATTAAATACATAGGATGATGACGATGAATTTTATATTTCAATTTGTTTACAGCAAACAAATCACCTATTGTGTTTCAAACAAAAACTAACATAAGAGAGACATGCCAATCTTATAAACCTACCAAAATAAAATGCAAACAAAACTAGAACTACTTCCTAACTCTACAACGGATATGGATGCCCACGCGTCATATATAGCAAGTGGTTTATCAGTTAAGTCATTAACATCATACTCATAACTATCATATAACCATCATATAACTATCATAATCTTCATACTCAAAGAGACTTGCATAATTAGCTCCCCCACTAGCACAATTCGAGTTAGCCATATATCGAGTCATGTCATCATCAATATCCTCGACTTCATCTTTTCCATAGTAGTACTAGGTTCACATCCCGAAGATGTCATAGTAGCCTCCTTTTGCATAGGTAGCGGCTTCCCATCATCATCATCCAATAACACAAGTTTTCCATCAAGCATTTGACTTTCTACTTCATTAATCCTTGCAGCTAGAGATGTAGTACCTGAGATGCCAAATCTTAACGACACTGTCCATCCTCCACATCCACCATAAAGCTTAATACATCAAAAGAGTCCAAAGTGGAAGGAACTATAGTATCAGTTTTATCATTAGTTTCCTTCAGTTTCCTTGGTGCCTTAGATAGCTAAGAGAACTTAGTCTTCGAACCAATCTGAACTCCACGCATAGTTTTCTTTGGCGTTTTCGTGTTCTTCATAACATCCGAGACAAGTTTCTTAGGACATTCATTAAGAACATGACCAAATACCTTACAACTTGAGCATCTTGGAGGTGTTCACTCATACTCAATATGGATAGTGTGCATAGTATATCCCTTACCCTCGAATTTTGGTACCACCATCACGAGTGAGTGTTTCAACTCCACATCAGCTCTCAACTCAATCATAGCACGTGCATAACTCGACCTCCCCAAGACTCCATGCACATGATGGACGTGTAAGAATCTCGCATCAATGGGGTGCAAAGTTTGGATGCAATAGCACTCAACCCTCTTCCGTGAATGCGATAATAGGAATATCATGAAGTTTAACCCAACCAAAACATTACACATATCCTCCTTCATAATATTCGCATCCAGTGACATTTATTTAGAATTAATGGCACGTTTCGAATTAACCATGGTCCATTTTCAAGCATTGCGTCCATCCCGTCTGTAGAATTAAAGTTGAAGAAAAATACACCTTTAGAATTCATAAACCGTATTACTAAACCTTTCATTAACAACATGAACCGATTCCATCGAGACTGCTACATCCGCCCCGTTACCAGTCGGTGCTAGCAATGAAAGAAAGTTTGCTCTTTACCTATTCGATACCCTTGAACAACTTAGCATACGAACCATATCCTTTATTATTATCATTCGAAATAGAACCCTTGGGATTGGGATTAGCCGATGCATTAGTTGGTTCAGTCGAAGCCCGACTTGGATATTTATCCAGCACGTAACTCACATCATTAGTGACCACATTTGAAATAGTTCGCATATTCATATTTGGACTTGTGATGACTTTTGAGTCATATTCACGTCCACACGTAGCATCACTCTATCGCCCTCACTATCATGATGTGTGTATTTACCAAGATCAACCATACTTGCGTTTTGTTTCTCCTTTACACCATTACCCCTCTCTCTCTCTCCTTTCGGACTCAAACCCTTCCCATCGTCAACAAATACACACAACCCTAAAATGTAACCTACCTTATAACAAAACCACCTTACACAACCACCAACAAAACCAAACAACGAGCGAGAACAAAAGCTACACCCTCGCACGCCAACCGTAAAAAACACAAGGAAGAGATCATAGCTCCACCAAAACAAATATGTTTTTCCTAAGGTATGTCAGTTTTATAAAACATTGGATAAAACAGTTTATCATAACACAGTAATTAACTTTTTAAACGTGTAAAACTTTATTGATATATAATCAAAGAATTACTAAGTGTTATGGATCACACTAGTTGAATGACAAAGTAAGAATTACTCTTTGAACGAGTAAACTTGAAGAGTATCAAGTTTACAAGCAAACTTGTATAGACTCACTTCTTGGGTGGGTTGTCTCACCGAAGTTTGAACAAAAGAGTAAATGCACTTCTTAATGATACAATAATCATGGAAGCGACATCATTTTACTCCGGACTAACATTCTCTTAAATAGTAGTACGAGGTTGAATTGGTAGTGGGATAGTTGGGACATGTCAAGAATCTGATGGAGAAGTATAAATGCATTCAATGCTCTTCTATTTTTGGAAACGTGCCAACCCTACTTTTGTGAACAATTCTGTCAACTGTACATATCATTTTCACCAAGTCGTACAAGGTGGACTTTAATTTAAATAACTCTGTTATCCCACTCTTTTGCTTTATCAAGTTAATCCCGCCTAAATCAGTCTGGGAGATTCAGAGCTAAGCTCAGTTGGTAGTATCAAAGAGTAATCAAGTGTATTAGAGTATTGTCATTCTCTGATTCACTTTAGACCTTTAGCAAGCTCCTTCTACATATCAGTTGATATCCATCTCAGCTAATGAGTATGTCTTCAAGTGGTCTTTGACTTCTTTGACGATGTCTTTAACTTAAGCTCTACTAAGGTTGCTCATCAAGTTATGCTTCAACTTCAATGAGTCTTTTTTTTCCACGATGTATTATCAATTGGTCGATTAACTTAGTGTAACTTGTGTTCAAATCCTACCCGAGACCATTGGGCCTGAATTGTCCCAACAAAATCAACAGATGATTAAAATCGAATTACGGATGTAAGAAACCCTAAAACAACGATTAATGAAAAGAACCTTCAACAATTTCAAGAAACCCTAACGTAATATAAACCCTAACAACACACCAATTTGGATTAGTAACAATCAAAATGATTTTGAATGATACTGAATAAGAGATCATTGGTTTGTAAGGTTTAGAAGACGGATCATATTTGAAAAAAAATCAATTAGGGTTTTCTTGTTAAATCACAAAAATCGCCAAAGCCTTAAGGAAACGTTTTTAACATATCATTTTTCTCAAGGTTTTAAGATGTACTATAGTAGTTATTCTTAACTACTTCTAACAAATCATGTATAAATCAGATGTTATATTAAAGTACTCTCCATTTTAAAATAAATTTTAATTAAATTACATCGTTCGTCTCTATGGTTTGAGCGAAATCTCTATCACCATCCCTCGACTTTATTTTTTGCATGGTTGATACTTAAAATTAATTTTTTAACACCATAATAGTCGTTGACTTTGCTCATTAAACCGTCTCATGTGATAAGGATTTCGCTCAAACTAGATATCGCTATTTTAAAATATCTCAAAATAAATTTCCGCTTCACAGTTTACACATGACAGTTGACACGAACGTTTCATACAAAACTTAAATAAACGGCATAGTTATACAACCACCACCTGCAATGATGTATCAATGAACTGGTATTTTAAAAAACGTTCAGAATATTTCTTCTACTTGGGTAGACTATTCCACTTGCCTCATTCAAAGTCAGCTAGCTATCTTGTACACCAAAGTACTTTTACGCATGACAATATCCATATAATTAACAAGTCACACCTAAGGAAGCTCATATGCAATTTCCAAATAACACCTTCTCTTAATACTTTATTATTATATCACCCCATATATATAGACTAACACACTGGGGTCTTGCATAGATCTCATTAAAACACTAATCTACTTGAAAAAAAAAACTAAAAACACTTATTTTTGCAAAACATTGATAACCGACAAGGTTGGCTGAAGACCAACTTAATTACTTCAAATGAAGGGTCTGTTATTATTATGTGTGTTGCTACTTTCTATATTGAGTCTAAACTCGATAGTTGAAGCCAAGATTCGACATTACAGATGGGAAGTTAAGTACGAGTTTAAATCGCCAGATTGCTTTAGAAAGCTAGTGATCACTATTAATGGAAGAAGCCCCGGTCCATCAATATTGGCACAACAAGGTGACACAGTTATTGTCGACCTTAAAAACAGCTTGGTAACTGAAAATGTCGCGATTCATTGGCATGGTATTAGACAGGTAATAAAACATAACTATATATAGCTAGCTAAGTTAAATACTGTACTTAAGTTGATTAATTTATATAGGTTTTTATTGGTTTTTTAATGAATTTGCAGATTGGTACTCCATGGGCTGATGGAACTGAAGGTGTTAGCCAGTGTCCTATTTTACCTGGAGACACTTTTAGATATATGTTTGTTGTTGACAGGGTAAGATATTATTAAAATTCGTATTAAAACTGATTATCTGATTATTGCGATGTAGTAAATATTTATGGAAGTTATATATTGGATGTGCAGGCAGGGACATACTTGTACCATGCTCATTATGGTATGCAACGAGAGGCAGGATTATACGGGTCGATTCGTGTAGCACTACCGGATGGCGAATCAGAACCTTTTTCGTATGATTATGACAGAAGCATTATTCTTAACGATTGGTATCATAGAAGCACTTATGAACAGGCTGCCGGCCTTTCTTCTATTCCCTTTGTTTGGGTCGGTGATCCTCAGGTAAATTTTTAAATCATAAATCTATAAAAAGTTAGTTACAGTATATTTTATGACAACCCATGTTACAAGCATGCCCCATTTTGTCATATTTTTTGTCCATGATGAAAAAGTAGTGCAAAGTTTGTGACTAGTATATTTTTGGTAGAAACTTATGTTTTATGATTTTTGGTACAGTCTTTGTTGATTCAAGGAAAAGGAAGATTTAACTGTAGTTCAACACTGGTTGTGGCGGGTTCATGTAACGCCACAAATCCTGAATGCTCGCCGTATGTTTTCACGGTTGTTCCCGGGAAAACATACAGGCTTAGAATTGGAAGTTTAACTGCTTTGGCTGCGCTCAGTTTCGAAATAGAGGTAAAACCAAAATAACATCGTATTTCTAATTTTATTTTTCATTTGATCCTAACTCTTTTGAGCAAATCTTTTTAAATAAGGAGTTTAAGACCTTCTATGAAAAATAACTTATGTCAAAAATTAATAAACAACATTAACTTTTTTATTAAGCAATCTCATACATTGTATGACTTTTAATTTGGACATTTATGAACTAAGATTTTATGAGAATAATGATTATAGTTGATATATTGTGAATTAAATCTGAATACAAACAACTTGTTTGCTAGACAGCAAGTTGCAATAATTTGTTTAAAGTTACTTGATCTCGGAATCTTTAGTTTTAATTATTTGTTATTTTGCACTTTTACAAAAGAACCTACATTTACAACCTGTTTCTAATATATTTTTTTTATAAATAACAGGGGCATAATATGACTGTTGTTGAAACTGATGGTCACTACGTCGAGCCTTTTGTCGTAAACAATCTATTTATTTACTCTGGTGAAACTTACTCAGTTTTAGTCACAGCAAACCAAGACCCATCAAGAAATTATTGGGCCGTGTCGAAAATGGTGAGTCGTAACAACACGACCCCAAATGGCTTAGCCATTTTCAACTACTACCCAAACCATCCTAGGAAATCACCACCAACGATCCCACCAAGTGGACCCTTTTGGAACGACATCCCGTCTAGAGTTAACCAAAGTCTCAAAATCAAGTCCCACCCTGGCTACATTCACCCCGTGCCTAAAACATCAGACCGCGTCATTATTCTTTTGAACACACAAAACCGCATAAATGAAAGTGTGAAATGGTCTATTAATAATGTCTCGTTTACACTTCCTCATACACCTTATCTCGTGTCACTTAAAGAAAACTTACTTCATACATTTGAACAAACCCCGCCTCCAGACGTTATCAGTGGGTACCAAAACTATGATATTAACACGGTTGCTCCAAATGTTAATGCTACTTCTAGCAACTCTGTGTATAGACTAAAGTTTAATACCACAGTAGACATTATTCTACAAAATGCAAACACGATGAATGTGAATAATAGTGAGACGCACCCATGGCACTTACATGGTCACGATTTTTGGGTCGTGGGATATGGAAATGGAAAGTTTAATGCTTCTGAAGATCCTAAGAGGTACAACTTGGTAGACCCGATCATGAAGAATACAGTACCGGTCCATCCATACGGATGGACCGCGTTGAGGTTTATAGCGAATAACCCGGGTGTTTGGGCTTTTCATTGCCATATTGAGTCCCATTTTTACATGGGTATGGGAGCAGTGTTTGAAGAAGGCATTGACAAAGTGGGCACATTGCCAACATCTATCATGGGCTGTGGTGACACTAAAAGGTTTCTAAGGCCATAGATATTTATTGTTTTGCTATATTTTTTACATTTTTTTGAAATTATTCATACTTGATTTACACATCAATGTAAATGTATTGGTTACTTTTGTGTAAAAATGATAGCCACATTGGTTATATAAAGATTTGGATTTTTAACTCTGTACTTTTGCATCTAAAAAATGTACACTAGCATATTTAAGACTTAAAAGTTGCATGTTTACACAATTCTGTTAGCCCAGAAATATGTTGATGATCAAGAGAATATAAAGAGGGCAATTCTGCAAGTAACACAAAAACTTATTAGCACTTAAGACTGGTTATTTAGCCCAGTCTGAACAGGCCATATGTATGTACTAGGCCCGATATTGATTTATAACTAACCCAGGCATAAGTTCAGTTACAGAAATTTCTGTTTACAATACCTTGAATAATCTTCACTGAAAATGGAACAAGTTACAAATACATAAAGCATAAACAGTACAAAGACCTAGCAAAGGGCTGTAGCTAACAATTATTATTATTAGCTTGAGTCAATCTATATGTTTTATAATGAAGTCTATATAAACATTAACGAGTCAGTTTATGTATTGAACTTTTGGACAACATACAATAGACGTAGTTATACTGTTATAGCAACCAATATACAGGCATAGTTATAACAAACATAATATTATACATGTTATAACTAGATAATATAATTAGATATAGGTGCATCAGATTATTAGGTAAAGGTGTTAATACTTACACCATTTTTTTTATACATACACCACGCTGTACAATACTGTAATGCACACTGTACAACACTGTAATGCACAAATATGGTGTATGTATAAAAAAAATTGTGTGAGTATCAACCCCATTAGATAAATCCTTGTTTTAGTTTCTAAACGCTCTTTCAAGGCATATACTAATATTAAACCAATAGTTTGTACCGTACAATAGTTTGTACCGTGGTAAAAGGAGATTTTCACACATAACACTCCATAGTTTTAAAGATTCATGTAAAATTTCCAACAAAGAACACCCTAGTCCCTATTTATAAGTGAATACCATATATATTATTTCCATAAATTGTATTAACATACTATCTTTACTACATAAAATAGAAAAATGGTCAAAGGTGAAAGTGAAAATTGAAAGTTGAAAGTTGAAAGTCAAAGGTGAGAGAAATGTATAATGTAATTAAATCTCTTATTAAAACACCCTATTACTTAAAAGTACATTTACTTATTCATATTGTACAACAAACTAAAAGAATATCCACCAAATTAACTACAAACAATTAAAACACCACGTCTTAAAAAGACTGATAAAATTTTCACAATATCTGATTTAAACAGACTACAACAAAATTCAAAATATAAAAATTAAATACACTAATTAATGTTATTTTAAAACACCCAAAATGAAAAGTACGTGTTATTATACACATTATACAAATTAATAAAACACACAAAGTTTCATACAAGTTAACAAGTTGATAGTACATATAGTTTTGAAAACCGGACCGGACCAACGGGTTCAACTGAACTGTTTACCACGGCGACTAACCAATAAAAGTCATCCTAAATGAACCAGACAGACCCGTTGGCGATCAAACTGGTAAATCGGCCTCATCGAGATCTTTTCTCCGTTAATCGTCGCGGTGTACCGCGTATACTATATATAAAGGCAAAAAGAAAAAGTGAAAAGTTGAAACTAAAAATAAAAATGTTGAAACATATATTTCAAAAGAAAACGATTAACACATATCGAAAACCGGGTTGACCCGGGACGCTTCAAACCCGATGGGTTGACCCAGTTTAATTTCACCCGTGTTCAACCCAACTCGTCGGGTTGACCCGATTTAAATCGATCCGTTTTTTGACCCGGGTTTCAAAACATTATGTTTAGTACCCAAATCTTCATAAATTTATTATTTTCGTTTATTACCCATAAACATTTCTTATCACTAAACGATCTGTCACTATAAAATCCGGTTCTTTATGCTTGCGGTCTTCGTCTTTAACTATATGTGTATATAATTACCATTAAAAATTCAAACTAATATTAAATGAAAACAGATTGTCATATTCAATGTTGGAAAGTCAGTACAATTTTTTTTTTGATTATTATTATACGTACAAAGCATGTATCCATGTTTTTGAAACTTAAAAGGTGAGTAATGTTAAATTTCTAAAATTCCTTTCAAACTAAAATTTCTACATAAAATTTCAAATAATTTGTCCTTAATGAAATAGCTACCATAACAATTCACACCTAAAATTTCAAAGAAATGTATGACAAATTTTAACAATTTTTACTAATGTAGTTTCCCAAAAAATATATATATTTTAATTTATTTAATCTTAACACTAATAATTTCTAGAAGTTTATCAACATATTTTATTTTATAAGG
This sequence comes from Chrysanthemum lavandulifolium, assembly GCA_022545495.1. Lineage (NCBI taxonomy): Eukaryota > Viridiplantae > Streptophyta > Magnoliopsida > Asterales > Asteraceae > Chrysanthemum > Chrysanthemum lavandulifolium. Next base: position 226,207,023 of record CM040244.1, on the reverse strand, counting down.
CATCATATAACAACTTATTTTTATTTTTATGTTACTTCTTAGTGTGCGTATCATATCGATATCTATTATTAAATATTGAAATGCGTGCAATGACCATATGATTTTGAAAATATTGTTTTGACATTTATATATAGTTGAAATTGCATGAGATATTGTTGTGAATAACTTGAATGTTTACAATCACAAAACATTGTATCGATTTATTATATAGTAACGGGTTCATTTTTTGTTCTTGTTCTTGCGCATTAAATCGTTAAATACAAATCATTTCTAAATATTGCTATAATGATTGTGATTGATTGGTGCTTTAATCGTTGATTGTTCCGGCACATTAATTTCAAAGATATACAAAGTTTTCTGAAATAATTTGGTCAAAATACATTATACAACAAGTGTATATATTTTTGTTAAGTTTCTTAGGTTTGAAGTTTTTGATTGGGTCAAATACATGCCTTGATGGATGATAACTACAAAGTGAAGCTAATCAAAGAGTTCGGTCAAAGAGGATTCAACACCTCATATGCTGTGTACTAAGATATTTTACACGGCGAGTAATGTGTATTGTTAGTTATCTCATAATTGATGTAATGTTTTATTTTCAGTTTCAATAAATATTTTTATATGTTCTTTGATACACGTTAAAATTTTGCTTGATTGAATTATCGCATGTTCTGAAACACTTACCACAATATCGCATATTGTTAATTATCTGCCGCTAGGAACCGCTGCCGCTAGGCGCGGGTACTCGTCTAGTTTGTATAAAGTTTTAGTTTGTCAAGTGTTTATCCAATAAACTTTTTTAATATGTTTGATTTTTTTGTATCATGTAAACAAAATGATTTTGTGAAATTTAAGGAATGTGCAGGCAGGGACATTCATGTACCATGCACATTATGAGATGCAACAAGAGTCTCGATTATATGAAATGATTAGAGTGTCGCTTCGGATGGTGAAACCGAACCATTCTCTTATGAGTATGAAAGAAGAATCATTCTAAATGATTGGTATCACAAAAGCCCCAATGAACACGCCACTGGTCTTTCATCTATCCCCTATGTTTAGGTCGATGATCCTCAGGTATTTAGATACTAATTACTATAGATAATTTTGAATCAGTTATAGAAAAATCCGGTGATATGTTTATGCTTCATTATGATTTATGACTAATATTTTATGAATTTGGTTTTAGTCATTGTTGATTAACGGAAGAGGAAAATTCGATTGCAGTACACCTGGCATTGCCACGGGTCTATGTAACTCCACAACTATTGATTGCTCGCCATATCCTATATATCACAGTCCCTTACAGGAAAACTTGAAGCTTAGGATCGGATGCCTAAGCGCATTGGGTCGCTCTGAATTTTGAAATAGAGGTAAACCAAATAATTATCTTCTTATTTAGAGGGTGTTTGGAATTGCTTATTTCAAGCTGCTTATTTACTTAATAAATAAGTAGGTAGCAACCAAGTTATTTACACACAAATAATTAAACAAGAAAACAGATCTACCTAAACATTAAAATTGCTTAAAACTAACCACATAAGCAATTTCGAATCCCCTGCACCCTCTTATTCTTTTTTGTTCTTTGGAGCAGGATATTCACTTATACAACGAACAATTATCTTCTGTACCGTTCTCTGAATAATATGTTTAACTTAAAAATTATTCTTCTCATTTTCTTATACGATCTTAAATCTTATGTATTGCTCTTAAATTGTTACTAAGGACTAACATACATTATTTATTTATTTATTTATTTATTTATTTTGTTTTGAGAAAATAGCTGCATGATATGATGGTTGTTGCGGTGACGATCCTTTGATCGAACCCTTTGTTGTAAAAGACTCTTTATTTACTCGGGTGAAACATACTCGGGTTTAGTCACAGCCAACCAAGACCCATCAAGAAATTAGTGAGCCATGACAAAAATGGTGACTCGTAACAACACGACACCAAATGGCCTAGTCATCTTCAATTACATCCAGAACCCTCCAACCCAATTACCTCCAACCTTAGCACCAAGTGGAACCTCATGGGATGACCTTGAGTCTAGGATTAATTTAAGCAAAGTCTCACAATCAAGGCTCACCCTGACCACATTCATTTCATGCCTAAAACACCAGATAAAGTGATTATTCTTTTAAACAAAACAAAACATAATAAAAGGATATGTCAAATGGGCTATTAATAATTTGTCTTTTAACCCTTCCTGTTGCACCATATCTCGTGTCGCTCAAATATAACCTACTTAACTCATTCGATCAAACACCACTTCCCGACATCATGGAAGATTATGACAATTACAACATTAGTACTAATGCTTCAAATCCAAATGCTATTTCTAGTAGCTCTTTGTATAGACTAAAGTTTAATACCACGGTAGACATTATCCTTCAAAACGCAAACATGATGAAGGCTAATAATAGCGAGACACACCCATGACATCTACATGGACACAATTTTTGGGTTCTCGGGTATGGAAACGGAAAGTTTAATGCTGCAGAGGATCCTAACAAGTTCAACTTAGTGAACACGATTAATTAGAATACAGTAACACTTCATCCTTTTGGATGGACCGCTTTGAGATTTGTCGCAGATAACACAGGTATTTGGGCATTTCATTGCCATATTGAGGCACATTTTCCTTGGGTATGGGAGTAGTGTTCGCGAAGGTATCGAGAATGTTGGGACATTGCCATAGTTGATGTTTATATTTTTGTATTTACGTTCTAGTATTTATTCGTGATTTCTTCTTGTACTTATTTTGTACGTCAATGTAACTTCTAGGAGTTATATATGTATAGATACATATAGATTATAACTCTGTAACTTGGAATAAAAAGTAATTTGTTTACGAGTTTTGATTTGTTTTGAATTAAATTCGATAATTCTTTGTAATTTAAATTGCATGCTACTATAAGTAACGTGCTACTAATACTAACTTCTGACCGTTGTTTTAAGTTGATTTTGAACGTTATTAAGTGTCTTAGGGCATGTTCGTTTAGTTTTTATATTAAGTTCTGTTAAATTAAAGTGTCTGTCTGGATATATGTTGTCTGTATGTAAATGAATAAATGGTTGTTTGTTTTGTATGCTGAGTAAAGTGTCTGAATTAATTTTATTTGAAATAAGTGATGATTAGTGGTTAAGAAATGGAAGGGTAAATATGTAAAAGTAAGATAAAAGTGATGACTTAATATAAAGACCCTCATTCTTATGACTTTTTCTAGAAGGTCATCCATTTAAATTAAGCACCAGACAAACACTCAATTAGTGACTTAATTAAATTACCTATTTTACAATTAAGACTCTTTAAGTCATTATCAAACACCACCTTAGTCCATGGGAGATACAGACCTTAGAAGCTCCATAATTGGCTTCACTAAATTATCACAAAGAATAGTTCTTGTCTATACTACATATAAAGAGTGTATTGTCAGACCTTGAAAAGTAAAATCTTGAAAGTCAAATGTGAGAGAAATGCATAGTGTAATTAATACTCTAATTAAAACACCTCATTACTTAAAAGTACAATTGTTTATTCACATTATACAACCAATTAAAAGCATATCTACCAAATAAAAAATAACCAATTAAAACACCCCTTATTAAAAAGTACAATAAAATTTTCACAATGTATAATTTAAACAAGCTACAATTTAAACAAACCACAAAATATAAAATAATTAAACACACTAATTAATGTTATTTTTAAAACACCCTAAAGTGAAAAGTACATGTTATTATACACATTATACAAATTAATAAAACACACAAAGCTTCATACAAGCTAACATTTGATGGTATATATAGTTTTGAAAACCGGACCGGAACAAAGGGTACAACCATGAACCGGTGTCGCCACCGGTTCGCCTAACCAATAAAAACCACTCGAAAACGAACCAAAAAGGACCCGTTGAAACCGATACAAACTGGTGGAATTAGGTCTCATCTAGATCTATTTATCCGGTTAATCGTCACATGGTACCCGCCGCAAAGCGTCTTGGTACCTCGCTATACTATATATAAAGGAAAACCAAAAGTAAAAAGTGAAACGTTGAAACTACAAAAAATGTTAAAACATATATTTCAAAAGGAAACTATTAATACACATCGAAAACGGGTTGTGGGGACACTTTGATAACATCAAATAGTCACGAATATTAAGTGTCAATTTCCCCAATAATGCTTGTAATTTATATCATTTATATGGATTTACGCTTGTTTTCCATTGTTTTCCACTTTCGGGTAAATTACGAGCATTTGAGCTAAAGAGGCGCGAAATTGGAGAAATATCAAAAGACTTATCATAGTATGTTGATTTTGAAGAAGTTCGGCGTAACTCATCTCTCACATTACGCCGTAACTATTGCGTGACTCGGAAAGACCAACTCATCGAAGGTTACGGTAACTCTCTCCAAAGGTTCTGACGTAACTCTATTAGGTCAAAGGAGGTTCCATCGGCGATAACTACGCCAGTAACTACTCCATCAACTACGGCGTAACCAAGTTTTATTGAAGACTACGGGCGTAACCACTAATAAGGTTACGCCGTAACCAAAGCAGATCTAGTGCAAAATACGAAGAAATAGAAAGTTACTGGCGTAACTCTTATATTAGTTCGCCAGTAACCCGGATCGGCCTATAAATACCCCACAATTCTAGCATTTCTAATCATCCCATTCACACACAACTATCAAAGAACGTGGGAAAAAGCTAAAGGAAGGTCCGGAGGAGCATACGGAGCTGTCTCCAAGGAAAAATTACTCCCTACGATAAGCATTAGCATTTTATATTTTCCTTACTTTCAATTCATGTATTTCGTACCTTTGAATATTGAATTGGTTTGTATGATTAATATGAGCGGCTAAGCACCTCTTGGTGCTGGCCTCGTTATGATTCCTTAATTGTTTTTTTTGCGTTTACTTTACTTCCGTACAATTATTTCTAAGTGTATGCATGCATAGTTTATTGGTATCCACCCTTGGTTCGGTAGTTTTGAATGGCGGTAGAGGCCAATTGCCTAGGAGATATGATGTTGAAACCAAGATCCGGACTCAACTAGGGTATGAGTAACATTGATTGAATGATGCACATCGGAATAGAAATAAACACAATCAACATCACTAATAAGGTTTTCTTTATTAATTAAAACAAAGAAACTACTACTACTAATGTACACACGCTATAATCGTGTGTCTAGACTCTCATTAGAGATGAATACTATGAAATGGAAAAAGATAAATGAAAGGGATGCCTAAACCCTAGATGCCTACCCTCTTTATATAGGAGAGGGAGGTTACAAAAACCCTAGACATAACTTACTACCAAAGCTACTATTAAATTATCTACAAGGCCCTCATTGTTTCTTCTTTTTCATTCTTGCTCGTTTTGTAATCTGCAATTCCCAACAATCTTCCCCTAAACTGGAATTTGACTATGTTAAGTTCCAGTTTCTTGATAGTACAAAACAACCTGTATGAAGAAACAATGCCAAAACATGTCATCACAAACAATAAGCTGCACACCATGAATCTTCTTCCCCTTCATCTAGGGGTCTTGTGCAACTCGTAGACGCTTCCCCTTAAGTGATGCATGTAGATGGTAAGTGTATAAACCATAAGCTTCCCCTCAAAATTATACAAACCATCTCTTTTTTTTTTTTTTTTTTTTTTTTTTACAACTAAGCGAAGAAATAAAGCGCGTGAGAAAAATCATACCGTGACAATATCAAAATAGTCTACCAAGAGAAACGGAGAACCGGTAGAAACACCAAAGCATGCGTCTTATATCTTGTACTATTCGTGTGACTCCAAACTTAGATGAGACACTAGCAAATGTGAGCATTAAGCACCTGTAATCTGTAGATCACACCCCTTCACCAACACTGAGCACTACAACGTAACTCCTTAAAGTGTTAGCAAATGTGCGCATTAAGTACCCTTTAATATGTAGATCTCACCCCTTCGCTAGATTTATCAAGTCTTTGTCACACCATTAATGTACGAACAAGTTATCTCAAAAGTGCCTAAACTCACTTTGAAATATGATAAGACACGCACCTGATCAACCAGAAGAAACTCCAGAACAACCAGTAGAAATAGATCAGCAGAAACCAATTCTACCAGCAGGAACCAAATAAACAATCAGCAGGAACCGACCATCACCAGGAACCAACCAGTAAGTAATCAGCAGGAACCAACCAGTAGTAATCAACCGGTGAAAGCGAATCAAAATATGCGCCAAGTGGGAACACCAAATCAAGCGAAAATATGTTAATTACTAGGGTTTATCATTGAATAAAATTCAACTCACCAAGACTAGTAAAACATTAGAAGCACAAACTGTCAAGACCAAAATTAGCATATACAACAAGCGATCATGAGCAGTATAAATATTATCCGACCGAATTAAGTTCTCACGCGCCAATATAATATTGAACAAGACCCAACCCGGTAACCACTTGACCATCGAGAAACGATCAACATAAAAGATAAGACCGATGCAAGTACAAACCACAACCAATAAGACATGAAACCGGTACCTTTGTCCCATTAACATACACACGTCCAATGCCGCGACGTAAAATTAGTACCATATGATTGTACGAGACTAATAAAAAGGGTCCTCTATTGAGGCACCCCATAGTTTTTAATACAGGGGGTGTTTGGGTTTTATCTCTCCCACCCAATCATCGGGTGCATGGGTTTCCGTGCCAATATATTAAAAGGTGAGGTGGTGGGGGTCTTTGCTTGGGGTATTTTGTGTTGGGTAGTGTAACTTTGTTTTTCTTTTACTTTTACAAGTTTTTTTTTTTTTTTTTTTTTTTTTTTTTTACAAGTTTTATGTGTTTTTATAAAACTTATTTACAAGTTTTAAAAGTTTTTATAACTTTTTACAGTTATTTTGTGTTTTACAAGTTTTATACAAGTTTTTTTTGTGAATCGGTTTAAAACTTAAAAAAAAAAAACGTGGTCGGAAAATTTTGAAGCTCAGATTGAAGGTTGCAAAGTGAGATTTTTATCTCACTTTGCCGTCCATCGGTTTTCATCATCGCCTCGGAAAGTTTTTAGGCTCAAAATCATCATCGCCTCGGAAAATTTTTAGGCTCAAACTCGAAGGTTGCAAAGTGAGATTTGATCTCACTTTACCGTCCATTCGGTATATATCATCATCGCCTCGGAAAATTTTTAGATCTAAAATTTTTTTAGATAATCAAAGAAAACCAACCTCAGATTTTTTTAAACCAACCTCTAATTTTTTTCAAGATCTTAAAAAGAATCAAGATCTTTAAAAAAATTTTAGATCTAAAAACTTGAACGAAACAGATACCATCACAACAGATACCACCACAAACAGATACCACCACAAACAGATACCACCACAATTTTTTTTCAAGATCAAGTTTTTAGATCTAAAATGTTTTTAGATAATCAAAGAAAACCAACCTCAGATTTTTTTAAACCAACCTTTAATGTTTTTCATTGTGTCAACCTTGGTTTAAAATTGCGTTTTGCGATCCAATGCGCTTAAGGTCCCAGAGGCCGATGCGTGATGCGATTGCAAGCGCAATTTAGACGCGATGCGTTTAGTATTAGAAAAACAAAATAAAATTATTTATACATAATATATTTTACCAAGTATCAAGTAAATGCAATAAACTTGTAAATAAATCACTAACATATTCAAATTTGGCCAATAATCCATTTAATAAATCACCTAGTCATAATTATGTGACACGTGGTTCCGAAATTATGTCATAGACTCGTGGTTATGAAATTCGTTTATGTCATAGACTCATGTTCTTTTTCAACTTTCAAGTAGATGAAAACGTTAGAGCCATATTACAACTAAATGGAAACGTCACAACTAAATATGCAATTGATTTTGATTTTTACAATAAAACCAATTATTAAAAAGAATGTAAGTTTTCAAATGCAATATCAAGCGAGATGAAAATGCACGATGTCTTAACTAATCTTGAACAATGGGTAATACAATTATAAGCACTAAAATAGCATAGACATGATCCAAGATCATATATTGGTAATCATGAATTTCATAAATCTAAACATGCATATGTTTTGGTTCTATAGTTCATGACTAACCCTTTTATTTATCAGTGAAGTTTTATTAACATGATCTACAAATTCCAAATTGCGCTAATTGCGACTATTGCTAGCATTACACAATTGCGATAAATTGCGGTCGATTCGGCTTAACTGGATAAGCCTAGCATTAGATATCATGATGCGAAATTTCAAATGCAATGCAATGATGCGTGCAATTTGCGCAATGATGCGCGCATTTTTAAACCAGGGTGTCAACAACACACCCGCTCGTGTTGAGAGTCCAGTTATGTGCTTTCTTCTCCATCTTATATGCCTCCTCTCCGGCTATATCTTGATTGCAGATGAGAACAATTTTATAAACCGTCATCCGGTTCTTCCTCATCTTTTGTTACAGCCGTCTCGCGTTGCCGAGTACGAGCGAGAGATTGCCGGATTGAGGAGACGCATTTCAGAGTTAGAGTTTCGTGTGGGACAGATGGCAGCATCATCGGAGCGGCTACGCCTCGGGCGTGATTGATCTTAGTTTCTAGTTATATTGTGATTTTGTGAACCATGTATCAACTATTAATCTGTAACAAGATGGGTTATTTATGTATTCGAAGCTTCTAATTTTGTGAACCATGATATTACTGATTTATGTTGTGAATAATTATACAAATTCTTTTCGCCAGATGCAACAAGAAAATCCTTTCTTGTGTCGTTGTCGGCGATGGTTATAATTGAAAGAACATCCCAACACCCAAAACTTGTGGTGCAGTATTATGCATGTCCTTTGTCAAAGGTAAATAATTAAACGTTTGCTTATTTACGTAAATATATCAATAACTTGTTTATTTAGAATACATTTCTTATAACTGTTTCATCATGTAATGACCGGGGATGAAGACTATGAGTGTCGATACTTCATGTGGAAGGAAATATTTCAACAAAAGTACTTTAGTCAAGCCTCTTCTTCAACGATTGCTCAAGCTGCGAAACTAAAGATAAAACGATCAACATGCTATTGGCTCAAAACAATTTGTTGAAGGCAAGAATAAAGGCGTTGGAGGCATCATTGGAATTGGCAAGAAATCCAGTTGATCATGCATGTCGGTCAGTGGAATACTCTATGAGCTTATAGATGACATTAATAATCTTCATGTGGAGTAGATTTCGTTGTAATATTAGTAACATTTGTTGTTGTACTTGTTTAATGTTTTAATGTCTAATGTTTTAATGTTTTAACGTAAAAACACTACACAAATAAATATACTCTACATATAAAAACACTACACAAATAAATACACTCTTACAAATAAAACACTACACAAATAAATACACACTATATATATACACTACACAAATAAATAAACACTATATACATACACTACACAAATAAATAATAAAACAATACACAAAACAAAAAAACAAAAAAAACAAAAAAACAAAAAAAAGAATCCAATCATTGGCAATGATTGGTCTATGGGGTGCATGGGAAGGATATTATGGGATGTTGGGGTAGGATGAGCCTAAAAAAATAACAATAAAAACAAATCCATGGGTCCCTCGTCTAAATGTCAATCAATTCATTAAGCTGCTGTACCATGATCCCACGTGATGAATTATAAATTTCAAGACCATTAGAGGGGAGGGAGTGGACTTGGTTTGGGGGTCGGTGCCGATCGGGTTGATCGGTAACACCGCCAAACCTAATCGGTTAGGCCAAATCGGTAAGTGGAGCGGGTTGGGAAGCCGATCGTGGTGAGGAGCAACAATGTGACCGTTGTATTCTTTAATTTGGGTTACAAAATGATGCGAATTGAAGGAGTACTTTCTCACAAGATCTGGAAGAACAAATACACAAAGAGAAGGAGTGAGGTAGGTGGTGGTTTGTGTTTAGTACGTGTTTTGTATATGTGGTTCAGTGTCAAGTGTTATCTATATATAGAGTATGTCTTTGCATTATTACTATTATTATACTAAGATTAAAAGACTAGGACTATTGTGTATTAACATCACACAAATAAAAGTAAGGATGTGGTTGTTTTGCGATATTAAAATATATGGAAAAAAAAATTGGGTAGGATTGGGTACCACTCCCTCCACTTTGGGTAGTGTTAGGGTAGAATCGGGTAGTTTTGAGTTGGAGGGTTTTTATTGGATAGAGGTGATGTGGCAATTTGGGTAGTGTTGGGTATTAGGTTACCACTCCCTCCCCCTTATAATACTATACGATCACTACATGTCCCATGTGTATACAGACGTGTAACACTTCAACGCACCAATGAAACATGAGCATAATAATTAGTACCGTACACCACTTTAAGCATTTGACCAGTACAAAAACAACTCTCCCACGTGATCATGATCAGTACCAAAAGCCAAAAAAATGAATACGTCCTTGATACGTGGACCAATCACAAACGATCTCTATGTGACAAGCAGTACCATCAATTGACCAATGAATAAAACAACCTCACGTGATCAAGAATTATCAGCAGCAATAATAAAACACTATCAGTAGGAATGAACAAGGGTCCTACTATCTCTATCACACCGACCAATCATTATCACATAGCCCCATGCGTGTAATTAAAAGAATGCAATGAAGACATGAGACCAGAAATCAATCAATGCAAATAAACACATCACTGACCCACTCGTGAACCAATCAAAGACACGAAACATCCCCATTACCACATAATAAATTCGAGCCTCCCATGAATCCAACCAATCAGATCTGATCACTACTAACCCACATATTTAACCAATCGATATTACATTAAAATGAATCGATATAATATTAAAAGATAACATCGATACCTTTAACAATGAATCAGATCTGCTTCATCATCAAAATTGCTTCCTCACGCCTCTATTCTCCTCTCACGCATAAACCCTAATGACATGAAAACCTTATAAACCCTAGATCGAGAGCCACGAGTCTCGATACCAATTGTTGAAACCAAGATCCGGACTCAACTAGGGTATGAGTAACATTGATTAAATGATGCGGTGGAATAGAAATAAACACAATCAACATCACTAATAAGGTTTTCTTTATTAATTAAAACAAAGAAACTACTACTACTAATGTACACACGCTATAATCGTGTGTCTAGACTCTCATTAGAGATGAATACTATGAAATGGAAAAGGATAAATGAAAGGGATGCCTAAACCCTAGATGCCTACCCTCTTTATATATGAGAGGGAGGTTACAAAAACCCTAGACATAACTTACTACCAAAGCTACTATTAAATTATCTATAAGGCCCTCATTGTTTCTTCTTTTTCATTCTTGCTCGTTTTGTAATCTGCAATTCCCAACATATGACCAACTGACCCTTGGTGAGCAGACTGAGACGGGAAGGGTAAGATATGACCAACTGACGACCCTTTCTACTTGTGCGATTTGACCAATTGATCACCTATCGTTTGGATGAACTTAAGAATTAACGGTACTTAATAACTTGGCTTAGGAGACCAGGAACAACAGGACTTATGAGGGGACACCTGACTTCTCCTGTGGTGGCATCTTTGCTGATAGGTTAGGGCGAATTGACCAAATGTTGTCCTCTCGACTTTGACCTCACATGAAGTAATTGGAAGTAGGTAGACGTAGACATAACTAGATAGGAGGATTGACTAGGTTAGCACCAGTCTCCTCTATTGATTTCTCTTTATCCTTTAATTGCCTTTATTTGCTACTTTAGTAGTTTAATCAGTAATTCCTTATCACAACCATTATTAATAATCTGTGACACTTAGACTTAGTAATAATCCAACACACATAGCTTTTGGGATGACCTCGGTTTTACCGATTACTACACTACACACGACCGGGTACACTGCCCGTTAGTGCATTAGGGTAGACCATAGGTATAACGAGACTTAATAAATATTAAAACCTGGTCAGTATAACCTGCATCAAGTTTTTGGCGCCGTTGCCGGGGATATATATTAGGATTGCTATTGAGTCTTTTATTTTAAACTTTTCTACTATTCTCACGATCATTATTCAAGTTTTCAGGTACTATGGAAGTTGTTAACATCGATGACCTCACTCTTGAGGAATATTTGGCGTTGACAAGAGCTGAACAAGGGTCGGGTCTTGTAAGACCGCAATTGGAGCAGATGTTCGTTTGAAATAAAAGACCAATTTATGAGGGAGCTTCGTGCTAACCCTTTTTGAAAGCAGGACGAAGATGCATATGAGCACGTTGAAAATGTCCTATATATCGCAAGCCTTTTCAACATTCAGCGTGTCTCATGATCTTTGTTATGCTAAGGGTATTCCCCATGACTCTTACTTGAGCTGCCAGAAGATGGATCGAAAGATTGCCCGCCGGGGCAATTAACACTTGGGCTCTACTCAAGAAGCATTTTATTCAAAGATATTGTCCGCCGTCGAAGATTTCTAACCAGCTTTTGGAGATCCACAATTTCAAACAAGAAGACGATGAAACATTGTATCAAGCTTGGGATAGATACAACGATCTGCTTTACAAATGTCCCACTCATGATCTGAACAACCAGCAAAATGTCAACATTTTCTACAAAGGAATTAACGTAACTACAAGACAAATACTGGACTATCAAGGACCTATTCCGAGCATGACGCCTACCCTTGCTATTGAAGCCATTCAAAAAATGGCTGATCATTCTCAAAAATGGCACGATGGAGGAAGCAGAAGAAGCCAAGACAGAATTTTTGACGGAATTGCAGCAATCGCTAGTAAAATTGAAAATCTAAGTTGAGATATGTAAGATTTAACTTTTCACATACACATCAAACCATAACACAAAGTAGCATATAGATGGAATTCTAGAGAGAGAAAGTTAGAGGTTTAGGGAACTTAGTGAGAGAAAGTGAAAGATATTATTATGAGCTCCAACTCTCTACCTTGGAAGGTAGAGAGTATTTATAGTCTTACATAAATCGCCACACATCGGTGTGGATCGGGCATACAATGGGTAAAGACCGTCCAGTCCTCCACGGTGTTACTTATCTAAATACTACTTAACTTTAGAATTACTACGACTACGAGCTTTCTAACGATTACATATACTTGAGGTGACCGACTCTTTAATACCGGAATTTCTAATTCCTAACAATCTCCCCAAGGAGGTCACCTCAATCATGTACCAAAACACATTGAATACAACCGGATAATACATTAACAATTGATCTTGCATTCTTGATGTAGTCCTTTGCTCCTAAGCTCGTAGTCATTGATTCTTTACATTGCATGTTTGGTTACTTCAAGTGGAGGTCTTTCTTGATCCACGTGATAATCATTTTGAGCCATCTTTTGAGATCATCGACAATCAACAATCTCGACACATCCTTTGTGGTGTTGGTATTATATGATGTTGTGACTTTAGGACCGACATGCTCACATTACGGATCATGAAATCTTCACATCGAGTGGCGGAAGCTTTTGTTGAATCATGATATTGGCGGCGTAGCGAAGCTTGGTGTGAAAATATCGAGTCATTAATGCACTAATCATGATTTCTTTGAGTTGAATGTGTTAAGTGAGCATGCGGCTATGGATTGACCGCTCCATTCGATCATTTTGCAAGCGTCGGGCGTACTGCATACAACGATTAGCAATAAATCGCGCGAAAGTGTCTTTGATCACTTCGTTGAATTGAGGTACACGCCCACGGTTCCCCGTTGATCGATACATGTCTTGCCTGTGATCGGGTATAATTCGGAAGAATTTCCTTGACGAGGGTTTCGCAATTGTTCTAGTTGTTCTCAAACCGAACGTCTCAAAGAAGACAACACGGAGTGAGTGAACCAAATAATTTTAAGTCCACCGATTGATGAAAAGAGATTTGAAAAACAATCGTGTATTGCTCAATAGAAATTGTTTTGCAATACAACGAAGGTTTTATTGAAAATCAATTATCAATAATAAAAATACCTTTTGGTTTGAAAAATGAGTACACGATCGATGTGCTAAAGAAAAGAGTTTTTAAGCACAAAGACCGGTTTTCAAAGGTATCCGTCAATCCATAACTGAACCGGGTTTGATTCAAGAGATTGAATCGCCCATTGTTTCTGTTCGGTTGTCACATGGTTGATCTATATAATAGATCTCACATGCCACCTACCGAGAGCTTGTTTGATGTTGGCTCGAGGCTTTCCATCTTCATTGTGAATATGTAAATACATCACTCGGATGTTACGCAATACCACAAGGATAATCGTGGGACTCAAGATATAATCTCTCTTTCCACATTGTGTGAAGCAGAGAGTCTTCATTGAAAGTGTCCTAATGAGATTTATTGATGATCTCGTGGCTCTAGACTCAATTTGTGCATATTTGGATCCTATGACGGAGACTAGGGAGAGGGTCTCCTTCTTCAATATCAACCATCTCTAAGAGAAAGTCGATAGATAATGTCGGTTCCCGTGAGAATGAAACAAGTCCTTTTAAGAGGAACTTGAGTGGTTTGGAAAGTTGAAGTGCGGTCGTCCTTTGGGTCCATGACGTCTTGTCTTCAATACCGATGTTACCATCAGTAGCATATGAAGTGAACCCGATATATGCCCTAAGGTTGAATAAATGAAGGGCTATTTGTTTTCACCCTTTTCTCATTCAGTTCTTTTAATTCTTCAACCCCTTGGTGCTTACCGAGACTTCATAGCTAGAACCTTGTTGGGTTTATTCCGATTACTAGCTCGGTCTTAGTCCGCACTCTTCCCATATCTCATTTTCTCCTTTTATCATCATACCTAAGGACTTCTACACTAACTAGTGGATTGTCCTGGTAGATCCCTCCGGTTACAGCGGATCATGGGAACCAATACCTAACCTTATCATCCTTATATCACCGTACATAAAGTAAAGTGGGTCGGTCAATTTGGTATTGTTCATACGCCATTGGATCCAATTGAAAACCATTTGAAAATCAATTCGGATACTTGTGATATATTATCAAAGCATTTTGTACCGAATTGTTTTGATATTTTAAACGAGAACTCCCCTCAACATGTGCATCAAGTATTTGAAAATGTTTAGCACACGGAGGCAAGAGAAAGAATTAACTTCTTTGATTACCATTTTCTAAAGATATCAACATCACTTCCCATATCAAATCAAGTAGATATCGCATTTCGGAAGGATAAGGTTTCCATAAATTCGCTCCCCTCAATATTTGCCTCGAGGTTTGAAAAGAGTTTTGCACATACTAGAGGAACGCACATTGGGATGAATGATCACGTTTCAAATCAAAGGTTTAAGATAGATGCTCCCCTCAACATGTGCATGGAAAATTTGAAATCGTTTGTCACATGTGGGAAGGACGGCATGTACACTCTTATGAAACCATTTACCGAATTATCGGTTTAAACCAATTTAAATCACACATTCTCCCCGATCACAATTATCAAAACATTTGAGATTTGTGATCTCGTATAGATTTAAATTGATTTTGAAAGCTTTAAGGAGAATTGTGACTTGATTGTGAAAGCGTTTGAGCCGATAAGGATCGGATTTTAAGACTTTAAACTCCATTGATAAAACATGCATGTATATCTTTTGAAAACAATTTAATGCAAAATAACTTTTTAATTTAATTGAAATCATTCTCCCCTCAATCAATGACATAGGTTGTTGATTGAGAGATAGAGATTTTGACAAGTAAGTCTGATGATTATCAAAAATAGAGACCGAGTTATTTTCCAAGCATTTGGTTTTCAAGCAGATAAATGTTTATAGAATCGAGCATGGAATTTGAAAACATGGTAAAACATGGCTCATTCTTTCTTTTAAAAGCGAGTTCTTGCTGAAATGACAATAAACCATTTCTCTTTCTCCCAAATTTTTTTTTTTTTTTTTTTTTTTTTTTTTTAAATAAAATTCGAGCAACATCTAAAGTCCGTGTCATTCTTTGAATGACAACATCAAGACCGTAGATATTATCGAATCGAGAGAAACATGACAAAAAGACAATATATATTTTTTTGAAGATTTTGAATTTTTCAAATTTTATGGATTTTGAAAGTTTTATATTTTTGTATTTTGTTTTTCAAATAACTATTTACAAGAGATAGATGAAGATAGACCTTTACTCCTCGTCTTCCTCCGAAGGCGTTTGAGTGTTCGGTTGAAGGCTTTTCAAGCCAAGGCGTGGAAGAATAAACTCAAAGCGTTCTCTTGGAAGAGCTTTGGTGAAGATGTCGGCTAATTGATATTCGGACTCACAAAATATAGTTCCACCACACCTTTTCTACTTGTTCCCGATGAAATGATGTCGAATGTCGATATGCTTTGCTCTTGAGTGTTGAGCGTTGTTGCATGAGAGCAATAGCACTTTATTATCACGATGCAGAGGGATTTTGTTGAATTCATAGCCATAGTCGGATAATTGAGATCTCATCCATAAGATTTGAGCACAACAAGATGACATGGCTATGTATTCGACCTCTGTAGAGGAAATAGAGGTACTCATTTGCTTCTTTGAAGACCGACTCACAAGCTTATCACCCAAAAGCGAGCACCTCCGACGTGCCGACGTGTATCTTGACAACTTTGCATGATCGGCATCTGCATAGGCCGTTAGTGACATACCGGTGTCCTTGGTACCATAGTCCCATATTGATGGTTCCTTGGAGATACCGAAAGACCCGTTTAATCGCTTCAAGGTGCTTTTTAGTAGGCTTAGCACGGTATCTAGCACACATGCAAACAATGAACAAGATGTCTCGGTCTACTAGCAATGAGATACATCGGGATCAATCATACTCCGATATTTCGTTTGGTCAATCATGATCCACGAGAGGTCCTCATCTAGTTTGGTTCGGTCAATCATGGGGTGTCAGCGAGGTCACTTGAATCAAATCCAAATTTCTTTAAAATCTCTGTTGCATATTTAGATTGATTTATGAAAATGCCTCCGGGACTTTGAGAAATTTGTAATCTCAAGAAAATGACATTTGTCCCATCATTGACATTTGAAACTTTGAACTCATTTCATTTGAAAACGATCACATTCCATTGGGTCGATCGAGGCAAAAATAATATCATCAACATAAATTTGAACATGAATCAAATGTTTGCACGACTTCACGGTGAACAATGTAGGATCAATGCTCCTTTGATGAATCCGGTTGATAGAAGAAACTTTGAGAGTGTATCATACCATGCCCTTGGAGCTTGCTTTAAACCGCAAAGAGCCTTCTTCAAGCGATAAGCGTGAGTAGGATGCTCTTGATTCACAAATCCTTCAGTTGGGCGGCGTGAGCGACTTCTTTAAGATCTCCGTTAAGAAATGCCGTCTTTACATCCATCGATAAACTACCATATTCTTACTAGCGGATTAGCCGAAAGATTACGATTGCCTCGATTCGAGCAAGCTGGAGCAAAAGATTCTTCAAAGTCTATACCCTCCTCTTGACGATATCCTTTAGCAACTAATCGAGCCTTGTTCTTCAACACATCACCATGCTCATCAAGTTTTACTTTGAAGATCCATTTTAGAGCTATAATCATAGCACGATCTGGAGCGGTACTAACTCCCATACATCAAGACGATCAAACTCATGAATTTCATCTTGCATAGCATTGAACCAAATTGTCTTCATTCATGGCGGTTTTAACATCTTTTGGTTCGATCTTAGATAGTACGGAGTTGAAGAAACACCATAAGGCATCGGTTGCAAGTTGTTTCGGGTTGATCTGGACGAGAAGGATTACCAATGATGTTGTCTAATGGATGATCGTGAGTCCATTTTCCGAGGTGTTCATGTGGCATTTGTTGAGGAACCGAGGTAGGTGAGTCGATGTCTCACGAAGAAGATGGTTCGATGATGATTCGGGAGTAGCAAATATGTTTTCAAATGGAGCATCTTGGGAGTAGCAAGGGATTAACTTCATCATTGATGCGAAACATTTCCATGATGTACATTTGAAGAATGATGATTTGTTGATGAGATGAAGGATCGCAGCGGTGCTTCTTGACTTAAAGATATTGAGGCGAAGGATTGACTTCATTCACTGGAATATGAGCAACCTCTGTTGTAGGGATCAACACCTCATTAGTAATTGAATCATACAGTTCATCAAACATAGGATCAAACAATTTCTTTACATCATCTTGGATGGAGGTACATATGGAGTTTCTTGAGAGGAGTTTGGAATAAGGGATGAACCAATGGGACTGTTTTGAAGTGCGGGTCCTGAGTGGAGTGTCCAGGAGCCATTTGACCGGTCGACTCATCAAACGTAACGTGAATTGTTTCCATGATATTTCGGGTTCTTTTGTTGTAGATTCGGTATCCCTTTTGTTTGATGCATATCCTACAAATACTCAATGTCGACTTTGGCCCTAAGTTTGCCTAAGTCTTGACCTCATTAGTTGGATAGCACAATGCACCAAACACACGAAGGAAAGATAGATTAGGTTTTACTGTTGTGGACAAGTTCATATGGAGTTTTCCATGAGCAGTGTGAATCGAGGAACGATTTTGTGTGTAGCATGCGGTGGCAATTGCTTGACCCGAGAAACATTGGAACCTTTGAGTATATCGGCATTGTTCTAGCGGCTT
>CM040244.1:225459021-225507415 GCA_022545495.1 Chrysanthemum lavandulifolium | reverse complement strand
TAGCATGCATTTTCGTGTATTGAGGCGATAGTTTACTTTTGGGCGCTTGGCGGTGACATGGCATGGTCATAGACGACTCGATATTTGTATTTGGGACTGCATATTTATTTTGGGCCTGTATTTCCGCACTTAAATTGATTGTAAATCTTGATTTATATTGAATAAACGAGTTTTCTTAAGAAAAAAACCCGTTATTCTGTACTTATGTTGTGATACCAATTAGTAGCACCCAAGACTTGTATGCTTTCGCTAAATCTGATTTTTGGGGATGTTATAGTTGGTATCAGAGCCTAAGTTATACATAACTGGGTAAATTTTCAAAAACTAGACTATAACCATTTTTACGAAAACTTAACCCTATGACCGATACGTGCGTGCCTGCCAAGCAGATGCCTCACTTGCGACTTTGATTGCTAATATATTTGATGAGATGTGTGCCTTACTATTGGATGTATATATCCACTTATTTTTAGATTATCCGCTATAAGTATCTTGACATACTTATGCTTACGCATCGTACTGTTGTAGCGTTGCTGCGTCTTCCTCGCGTAATCTTAGAGGTGAATTTTGCGATACTTGGGGTAATATAATAGTGTTATGTCCGGTTGGTTTCGTGGATTTTGGAAAATGGTAAAGTTTTGTGTGTGTATATGAGCATGGAATATTATAAAAGTTTTCTTTCGCACACATGATAAGGTTTTAAAAGGTACCATTTTGAGGGTCGTTTAAGTCCTTATTTGATCACTTTGTATCCGTTATTGCTTAATATCGTTCCTTTTCACTTTTAGGTCTCTTGAAGGCAAAATCTTTGGAATGGCACTTATTTGGACGAAAAGGCGAATATATGAAGAAAATGGCTAAAGTCAAAATCGAGACACTCACGGTGATGAAAATAGAAGGCGACGCGTCGGTGCTAATGCGACGCCGCCGTCGAGGATTTTTGTGACGATACTGAAGCCAAAACCCTATTTTCAAGTGACGACGCCCGGTTGTAAAAGAGTAGGCCGTCGCTACTCGGACGGCCTAGATGCGACCCGCACGACGTCGAGATCGGCGGCGGCGTCACAACCTTAAGGTGGCCGTCACAAGTCGATCAAGTCACAACATGCCAAGTAGTTGATATTGTTTTGGCCATAACTTTTGCATACGAACTCGGATTTAGGTGATTCAAAAGCCCACGCGACCGGAACGAGAAAATCTACAATTCTTTGAAAAATGGTCGTGGCGCCGTCACTCTATAAGTGTGACGCTCGCTTTTTGCCGACAGAAAATCGCCTATAAATATAACATTATAACTTCACTTTTGTAAGCCCTAAACCCTAAGTCCGATTCCGGGGTTTAGGTAGGTGTTTTCCGACAACTTAAAGGGTTTCAAACACTCCATAAACATCGTGTAATGATTTGTTTGTTAATCCAATCCTATGGTATGTCTTCAATTATCACAATTGTTGCTTGCTCTTCATTAATTATGCTTGGCTAATTCACCTAGTGTTTGTTATGATTGTATGAAACTTGTATATAATTAATTAGATCTTATTGATTTCTTAGTGATGCTTGTGTCTATCTTCATCATTAGGGTGTGACAATTTCAATGAGTCTAATTAGTTTAGTTTATAATTCTTGCACCCTACTGTCTCTTGTTTGATTGGTTGTCTCTTATCTTAATTGTAATTAGCTTAGGAGTGCGACTAGGCTATCGTTGTGTTTAATACTTGATAAATATTTGATAGTTTATGAATGACTTGGTGGATTTCGTTTACTAAATCAAAGATAACCTTAAAGTTAGTTTATGAATGACTTAGTGGATTTTGTTTACTACACTTAAAGGTGACTTTAAAAGAGTTAGGGAAAGCACACCTTACGACCTTAGAAAACACAACGCGTTAAGAATAAGGACGTGACAATTCAACCATCAATAGGACGTGACAATTCAGTAGGTAGAATTGGATAGCTAGCAAGGAGTAATACATCATAAGTAGATACGCTTCACGTTACTAGTAGACCCCTAATTTAGTTAGTACCTTTTGGGATAGTTGACTAGCAACTAATTCCACCCTCCCCAAATCCAAATCCCGAGATTCGTACCTTTCAATTTCATAAAATATAAAAATACAAAATAATCATCCTCACCTTTAGACTTAAATCGATATACACTTCAGCCTAACGACACTATTCCCCTAGAGAACGATATCAATACCCGTGGCTTACCCTAATTACTACACTAAAACGATTAGGTTCACTGCCTAGGGTGTTATAAAACTTGCTCGAAGAAAAGGAAGTTCCTTTGACCCCGAACGACGCGTGTAGCGTTATCAACACAACACACTAGCATCATAATTCTTGTTTATTGTTATATTCTTCCTCTTGTATGGAACGCCTTTCGTCACCGTCTGGGCATGATATGACTTCAAATTATCTTTGGAATTGTTGGAACTGTATGACCTTGTTTCGCATCGAGTCAGGTTAGACCCGATTGGTCACAAGCTTGTATTCGGGTTGCGTGAAGATGTAATAAACTCATCTGTCGAGTATATTTAAGTGTTTGGAATCAATCTTGGCTACGTTTGAATTTGGATTGTTAGATTTTACGATTTGGGGTCTTGTTGTTAATTTGGATTCGCTTATTCCTGTAGCCTTGTTTTGTTTATGGTCTTATTGCAGATGCCTCTACCCCAAGCCTTATCTTCGATCGATGTTGTTCCATTGATGTTGTGCCTTACGCTCTATCGATGGGTATGCTTTTAGCATAACCATTCAGAATCGTTGACTTTTACTCGTATTCGGAATTTGATTTGATATTGATTGGTAGTCGGATTTCTTTTGGAAATTATGACTTTGGATTCGAATATTGTACCCTTCTGCGTTAAATATTAAGTGCACTACTGAGTCAAACGACTGATGGCTAGTAGTAAATAATACTCTCCTTCAGAGTAGTACTCTGAACTTGCTAAACTCTTTTTTTGACCGAAATCCTATGACCGACGGAAACCTTAAGATTTCAAGGAGTAACTTGAACCGCGATCCTCAGGGATGGCGCCTAACCCTCCATTCGTCTCTTGAGAATATCAGTTATCTTTGTTATCTCCTTTTGAGATATTGAGTCGCGCCTCCATCTGGGTAGTTATTGGTCATGTCATCAAACCTACTCAGTTTCTGCTAATCAAAGAAATAGTAACTATGGACAACCTTGCTCGCTTGTATGTGAAGGATATTGTTGTACATAGTGGTGTACCGATTCCATCATTTACGATCGAGAAGGTCATTTCATATCAAATTTTTGGCAATCACTCAAGAGCCATGGGAAGCAGTATTGGTATGAGTACTAGGTATCATCCGGATTGTTGGATAGGCGAAAAGAACCATTCTAACGTTTAAGGACATGTTGCGTGTTCGCGTGATCGATTTTGGCAATGGTTGGGGTAGAAACCTCCCATTGGTCGGAATCTCTTATAACCATGACCATGTTGTATGAGGCACTTTATGGTTAAAAATACCTCTTAAGAGTTTGTCGGATTGAAATGAGGGATACACAACTTGCTATCCTGAAATTGTTCATGAAACTGCCGAGAGATTGTTCAGATCAAAAGCAGAATGCAACACGCTCGCGATCGTCAGAAGAACTATGATCGACAAATGACGTAAATCTTTGAGAGTCCATGATTGGGGACAAAGTTATGCTTAAATTCTCATCATGGGATTCTGTGTTACATTTTGGTAAACGTGGAAAGCTGAATCCTCGCTATATTGATCTTTTCAAAATTCTTGCTAGAGCTGGACTGGTAGCTTAGAGACTTGAGCTACCGTCAGAATTTAGTTGTTCATGACATTTTCATGTGTGTAATCATAGGTAATGCCTCGCTGATGAGACAGATGTTGTCTTTGCTGGAAGAAATCCAGATTAATGAACGTCTAGGCTGTATTGAGGAACCTATCGAAATCGTGGACTGTGAAGTCAGACGACTTGATCCAAGGCGTATTACTGATGTTAATGTTTGTCGGAACTTTAAGAGATGTCCTGAGTTCATGTGGGAACATGAAAATGGAATCTTGTGAAAGTATCCTTATCTTTTTTCAGTTCTAACGGGTAACTCGAATTGAATCGCAAGGACGCGATTCCTTTAAGGAGGGTAGTCTATGACAACCAACGATTTCTATATATCTATTTCTCAAGGATTTATGTCAGTTTTTCCTTTGCAAACTCTCCTGAGCTCATTTGACTCGAAAATGAGAAGTTATCTCGCAAAAACGTGAAAGTTAGACACAACGCATACTGGCACAACCGGCGATTTGATTTAAGTTCGATTTTATAAACGAGAAATTAGTCGTGTAAATACTCATTTTTATTGTAAAAATCATTCTGAACGTGATGGCGCAAGTTTCGTGATTTGAATCGCTCGTTTACTAGTCCAAATAAGCCCCGAACCTAATATTTGCAAAAGATTAAAAAAAATACGACCATGGTCCTTGTGCAGAAATTTTGTCTGCCCTCCTATCCTTTGGAAATGACAAAATTCGTCCTTGTGGTTAATTATAAGAACAACATTTCATTATATGGTTTCTCATTTTAGAACTAACCCTAGTAGCAATTCATTGCCTCCCCTCCACTCCTTCTGTTTAGCAGCCGCCACCCTATCTGGCCACCACTCCTGACCACCCCGTCCCCCCCACCACCACAATTTGACGACAAGTATTCGTGTGTAACTTTGATCAAGGGTCCGTTTGGTTAGTAAAATAGGTTGTATTTGGATCGGATTTAAAGTATATATCATCAGAGGGTTCCGTTTAGGATCATGTTTGGTTCATAGTTGTGGTTGTTAGGATTCAGTAAATCCAGTTATTAAAGTGTCGGTCACCTCAAGTATATGTAATCGTTAGAAAGCTTGTAGTCGTAGTTATTTAATGTTAAGTAGTATTTAGTTAAGTAACACCGTGGAGGACAGACGGTCTTTACCCACTGTATGCCCGATCCACGACCCGTAGGTGGCGTTTATGTAAGACTATAAATACCCTCTACCTCCCAAGGTGAGGGTTGGAGCTCATAATAATACTTTCACTTTCTCTCACTAAGTTCCCAAACCTCTAACTCTTTCTCTCTAAAACCTATTGTATCGCCTACTTTTATCATGGTTTGATGTGTTTGTGAAATCCAATATGTTACAAATGGTATCGAGCCATGGTTTGATCATCTCTTACATATCCTTGGATTTCTAGTGGTTTTATATGGTTTTGAGTTTGAAAAAGTTTAGTGGTTTTGCATCATTGGACCATTTCTTGTGTTAAAGTTTGAATTTTGAGTGTACTTTTGTGTTTAGAATCATTGTAAGTGCTTGGGTTTTGAGTTGGAAAGCTTGAATCACTGTGGTTAGGCTTGTTTTGGATTGAAAAAGGTTGTTTTTAAGTTTTTCTACCTAGCGACTTGGTTCTCGGATAAAGTTTCTTCGTAGCGACTTACTTCGTTATTTGGTAGCGACTTGTAGTTGAAGTGGTAGGGATTTGAGTCCTAGCGACTTGTCTATTGAGACAAGACGACAAACAGTACAAAGTAGTGGAGACACCACTTCGGCTAGCGACTTGGTTGACGTAGCGACTTGTCTTTATTATTTCTAGCCACTTGTCTTTGCTGTGATTAGCGAGTTGCTCTCTAGCGACTTGATCTCTTAGCGAGTTGTCCCTTAGCTATTTATCCACTTAGCGAGTTGCTCTTTAGCGACTTGTTCACTTAGCGAGTTGCTCTTTAGCGACTTGTCAGCTTAGCGAGTTGGTGCTTTAGTGACTTGTGCTTAGCGACTTGGTTCATAGCGACTTGAGCCTTTAGCGACTTGCTACTTAGCGACTTGGTGTCTTAGCGATTTGTCTTCAAGGACTATAGCGACTTGGTTGATTATTGTTTCTAATACGTTTTTCTCTTGATTTAGTAAAATCCCGTGAAAGAATCTATTTCCCGGTTTAATCATACAGTTATAAAATCCCGTGATATCTGTAAACATGTATACCAACGTGCCCATCATCTCTTCTGTTGCCGAGGACGTTCAAGCAGCTGGATCAGATACTCGTCCACCTATGCTTGACAGAACTGACTATGACTCATGGGTTCAACGAATTAGGTTGTCTTGTTTGGGAAAATAAAATGGAGTCAACATTCTCAAGTCAATTGATGAAGGACCGTATCAATTTGAGACAACCGAGACATACTTGATACTGCTGGCGATGGCTCGGTGATATTAGGACCGATGCAGACCTAAAATGGATGATGAACCGACCGATAAGGAGAAGAAGAGATACGATGCACGAGACATCGGGGCTTCTAACATCATACTTGTGGTTTACCTAAGGACATTTACAAGTCGATCAATCACAACACTGAAGCTAAGGCGGTTTGGGACAATGTCAAGATGCTTCTCTCGGGTTCGAACTAACCAAGGAAGACAGAGAATCGCAACTGTATGATTAATTTGAGAATTTTAAGATGAAACCGTAAGAAAGTGTCTATGAATATTACGTGAGATTACACAAGATTGTAAATGACATGAGGAACATCAAAATGACCATGCCAAATATTCATTTGAACTCAAAGTTTGTGAACAACATGAATCCGAATGGCACAAATTTGTCACCTCGTGAAGCTAACCAAAGGATTAAAGAACACCAACTATGAGCAATCAGATGCCTTCTGCTTGAATGAGAGACATGCTATGTTTGAACGAATGATTCTTGAATAGTTCAAATCTAAGCAGGAGAAACAAGTTCGTCAAATGATTCAATAGCCTTCTACACCAATATTGGAATTACCACCAAAGCTTCTCAAGTCATACCAACAGGAAATGGTAACTACAAACTCATTCCAGATCCATCATACAAGCCTCCTGATTCAAACACATTCATGGAAAATCTCATCAATCAACTATCTCTCATGGTCAGTCAAAATCTGAATTCCCTTCCACACAACAACAATAACCTCGAGCGACATCCAATCCACGAATCAAGCTACCGTCGGAGATGGGAAGGTTATGGTGCAACCAGTTCAAGGAAGGCGGTATGAACAAGGAAGAGGTGGAATTGGTGGAGGTATGTGGCTAATCGAATCGTGGAAGGAATGCAAATCAAGGCAAGCAAAGCCAATCAAATGCTACAAGCGTGGTGGTGAGGACATATTGCAAGGAACTGTACATCTCCAAAACATCCATGAATCGAGAATACTTCAGAGACAAGATGTTGCTTGTGCAAGCTTAGGATAATGGAGCGACTTTGGATGAAGAGGAGTTGTTGTTTCTTGCGTAATGGAATGCTAAGACATATGATCTTGATGTGGATGAGCGACCAATTAGGAAATAGGTCACAATCATCAAAATGCCTTTCAAGTTGCGATCGTGATGCATTTTACTCGATGTCGATGATGAACCTCTCGCCTGGACAATCTTCATGGCTAGCATCTCACCTATGGTCACTCCAAAGGTCTCACCACCACAACAGTTGGTCCATCCAAAGAATCAATCATTTCGGAGGTATTAAAACTATACGATGAAGTTGATGAGCAAAAGATACATAACGGTACAATCTCTTGAAACTTATGAATCGAGATATTGATAATGAGGGTAATAGTAATATTGTCTCATATGATCAATATGTGACACAAAGTGAAAGTGAGATTATACCAAGTGATGTATCTTCTGCGATCAATGATGACTATGTTTTAATGAATACAATGCATGTACCCACGATGATTACGTTATCTCCGAATCGAATGCCTATAAAGAACAAGTTGCTATTTATGAACAACGTGCTAAGTTTGAGCTAACTAGTCGTGCTGGAAATGGATGACCAAATGCGTATAATCATTAGAAAAAGTAATTTTAGAGAAGAAGTGTTAAAACAAGAGTTAAATTCCTTACAAGAAAAGCTTTCTAAAGCATTAAGCAAAATCAAGAACTTCAAGATAATGTTAAAGTGCTTAAACAAGAATTCAATGCTAAGGAATCAAAACTTTTGAATGATTTTTCCAATCTAAAATTTTTGAAAAACAAGCTTGAAAATAAGTTATACGCACAAGGAATACCATTTGATCGCTCACATGATCACAAAGCATAGAGTCTTAAGCGATAAGCATAGTATTCCCCTAGTTGAGAAACCCAATCCTAAGTATGGTAAAAAAGCTAGAGAGGCTCAGATGGTAATGAGATCCTTAAGCCTAGGCAGAAACCTAGTTGCGCTAAGTGCATTGAGGAAGATATACAATATGAAGAAGTCAATAGGGAGAAAATGGATAAGAAGCTAAAAGATCCTGAGTGTAAAAAGCAAAACATAACGTTCAAACCCCATGATTACACAAAAGAAAATTGGATCTCCCTGAACAGGTTTAAGCCTCAAACCCAATTAACCCCAGAACAAAGTGTTTGGAAGAAAGATATGGATAAGCAAAAGGCAAGGTAACTTGTTGAAACAAACCCTCCCCTTAGGAAAATGCTCGACTCATCGTGTATCCTCCAAATACACCAATACATTTAGTTCCTAGAACTATTTCCACTAATAGCAAGACCTTAATCACCTGCATGTTGTTTATCAACTATTTGTTGATTTTGAGAAAACGTAAGAAAAGGATCACACCCATTGGGATAGCGAAGGGAAAGGGTTTTGAGCAAACTAAAGAATGCTATTTAGCGAGGTCATGCCTTTCTTTAAACAATTAAAAGGTCAATTTGAAAGTCTTCAAAAGGGGATAAATTCGGATATTAAAGAAATGGAAAAGGAATTTGATGCAATGATTGTTGAAGTCAATGATTATGAACGGGAACTCAAATATAATGAAATTGAAAGGAAGAATTTTCATATCCTAAATGAGAACTTAGTAGTAAGTTGTGTGACTCAAGATGTGTTTTATATTGTTACTAAGCATTCTATTACTGCTTCTCAATTTCACGAATTATCTATTGCTTTGAAAGTTTCCCATAATCGTGTCATTGAGCTTGAAAACAAAAACTCAGAACTAAATCAGAAAATTGATCTGGATGATCACGATAATTTGGTAAAACACTTTTCTATGCTAGAAGTTGAACATTTTGATTTGCAACTAAAATATCAACATCTCAAGGAAAATGTCAAAACCTCAAACATCAAGACATCCTCAAATGTTCCGAGTTTGATGCACTTTTGAAATAAACAAACGTGACGAATGATTCAAGCTCATTGTAACACGATCGAAAGTTGAAAGCCCAAATTTCACAATTAAAGGGTGAAAAGAACAACATGAGTGGCTCCCAAATGCCTCCTCCTTTAGACTCTCAGTGTTCTCAAACTTTTCATCTTCAAAACTTGGTTAATGTTTTACAAAAGGAAAATGAGAGTTTTCTAGAAGAAAATGAAAAAGTTAAACAACACTTTAAAGAGTTATATGATTCAATGAAAGTCACTCGTAACAAGAACAACGAAAAAATAACGTCTTTACAAAAGGAAATTGAGAATCTGAAGAGTCAGGAAAAAGAGAAAATGTCACTTGTCTTTAATGAGAATGTTGCATCAAAGTCATCTGCAGACTCTAAATATATTGTGACTGTTAAATACATTCCTCCTCATCTTAGGAATAACGAACTTGTATTTCATAATTATCTTGCTTGCCTTAAGGATAGTCTTTAATGTCTCCGTGAGATTGTAGAAGAGGACTTCATAAATAAGCCACTTGATAGTGAAATTAGGTTTGCTTGCATTCAGGCCAAACGATCTCAGGAGATGTTAGAATGTTTAATAGCAACATGTCCTAAATCCTTAGGTGTGAAAGATAAAGTTGTGATGCCTTGTTCCATGCCTAGTACTAAGTATACAACCATTCTATGCCCAGCGTTAAGAAAGTGAATTTTAATGTGCCTTCAAGTAGTTCAGATCCCTGCACTTCTAGTTCAGGAATGCAGAAGGTAGCCCAACCAACTAATGTTCCCATAATTCCCTCTACAGGAGTAATCAGTGACATTAAAGCAAGCGGGTCAAAGTCTCCAGGCAATACAAAGCAAGATAGGACCTCGCAAGCTAAGAATGTGCATTGGAAAGAGTGAAGACCACCCTAGGAACACTAAGTTTGTCTTGAATAAAACGAATCGTGTTGATTCTAGTATTAGCTATAAGCGCATTGTAATTAATTCAATTACGCTACTTTTGGCAAAACATGTAATGATGATTGCTTGGTTTCTATTACTAATCATGAATGTGGTGTGAATGAGTTGATTAATCTTTGTTAAATGCCTGTTAAGATTGTTAATGCCAAAAACATGTTAAGAAGGCTAGAATTCAAAGGAGAAAGAAGGTTAGAAAACATTGGAAACCCACAGGAAGGAAATTTAGTAACATAGGTTATCGGTGGATACCCACCGCCGCAAGTTTAATCTTAATGAGTTGTGCCTAAATTTTCTAAGTCAATGCCCATTAGAAAATGGATGCCTCTTGGTAGAACCATTCCTTTAAGAAGTGAACATACTTTGAATAGGTCAAATACGGACACTAGTCTCGCATCTATCCCTAATGATTCCACTGTTTCCACTTCGATGTGGGTGTTCCAATCATGTTACTAACCAAATGGAACCCATTCTTGCATGGGGATCCCAATTATCCAGTTATCCATTATTGTTCTCGTGTTCAACTTCGATCGTTCAAATCGCTCGTGGTACCGGACTCAGCCGTTCCAAGCATATGACTGGAGATCGCTCGTGGCTCATGAACTTCGTGAGTAAATTCATCGGGACTGTTAGATTCGGGAACGACCATTTTGGTGCAATTATGGGTTATTGAGACTATGTTGTTGGTGAAAGTGTAATCTCCAGGGTATATTATGTTGAAGGTCTTGGTCATAACTTGTTCTCTGTTGGTCAATTCTGTGATTCCGATCTAGAAGTGGCTTTTTGAAAACATACTTGTTTCGTTAGAGAACTTGATGGTTTGGAATTGTTAAGAGGAACTCGTGGTTTGAATCTTTACACCATCTCTATCGAAGACATGATGAAGTCTTCTCCAATCTGCTTGTTGTCAAAGGCATCGAAAACAAAATCATGGTTATGGCATCGTCGTATCAATCACTTGAACTTCGGCACCATTAATAATCTTTCTAGAAAGGATCTCGTAAGAGGCTTACCCAGATTAAAGTTTGAAAAAGATCATCTTTGTTCAGCATGCCAATTGGGAAAAAGCAAGAAATATGCCTACAAACCCAAACCAACAAACTCAGTAATGGAAGTTCTTCATACCCTTCATATGGATTTGTGCGAACCAATGAGAGTGCAAACGATAAATGGGAAGAAATATATTTTAGTCGTTGTGGATGACTACTCTCGATTTACTTAGGTAAAATTTTTGAGGACAAAGGATGAAACTCCAGATGTCATCATCAAACTTATCAAGCAGCTTCAAGTTTGTCTCAACAATACCGTTAGAATTGTTCGAACAGACAATGGCATAGAGTTTGTTAACAAAGACTTAAGTCAATTTTATGAAAGTGTTGGAATCAGTCATCAAAGAAGTGTTCCTCAAACTCCTCAACAGAACGGTGTAGTTGAAAGACGAAATCGAACTCTTGTGGAAGCCGCAAGAACAATGCTAATTTATTCGAAGGTTTCAATGTTTCTTTGGGCTGAAGTCATTTCCACTGCTTGCTACACCCAAAATCGTTCCCTTATACACACCTCTCATGAAAAAACTCCATACAAAATTGTCCATAAACGAAAACCTGATCTCTCCTACCTTCGTGTGTTCGGTGCTTTGTGCTATCCAATGAATGACGGTCAAGATTTAGGTAAATTAAGAGCTAAGGCGGACATTGGAGTTTTTGTAGGTTATGCATCAAACAAGAAGGGTTACCGAATCTACAACAAAAGAATCGAGATATCATGAAAACTATTCATGTCACGTTCGATGAGCTGTCCGGGCAAATGGCTCCAGAACAATCAAGTTCTGGACCCGCATCACAACCTTTATTAAGTAGTTCTATTGGTTCTTCTCTTGTACAAAATCTCTCACCAGCAACTCCTTATGTACCTCCTTCAGAAGATGATTTGAAGAAATTGTTTGATCCAATGTTTGATGAACACTATGAACCAATTGCTAATGATCATCAATTCCATCAGCGAGGCTGCTCCTATCCCTGTCAATGAAGTTAACCCTTCGGTTTCCATGTCATTAAGTCAAGAAGCGCTGCTGCCGATCACTGTCTCATCAACAAATCATCAATCATCGATTGTACATCATGGAATTGTGTCCGCACCTATGATGGAGATAATCCTTTGCTACTCCCGAAGATGCCCCTTTGAGAACATATTTGCTCTCGAACCATCATCGATCCATCTTCATCGGGAGAAAACGACTCGCTACTTCAGTTCCTCAACAACAACCACATGAACACCTTATAAAATGGACACATGATCATCCATTGGACAACATCATTGGAAACCTCTCGTCCGGTATCCACTGTAAACAACTTGCAGCGATGCCTTATGGTGCTTCTCCAATTCCGTACTATCTAAGGTCGAACCTAAAGACGTTAAACCGCCATGAATGAAGGCAATTTGGTTCAATGCCATGCAAGAAGAAATTCATGAGTTTGATCGACTAGATGTATGGGAATTAGTACCGTTCTGACGTGCTATGATCATTGCTCTAAAGTGGATCTTCAAAGTAAAACTTGATGAGCATGGTGATGTATTAAAGAACAAGGCTCGATTGGTTGCAAAAGGATACCGTCAAGAGGAGGGTATTGACTTTGAAGAATCATTTGCTCCAATTGCTCGTGATCGAGGCAATCGAATCTTCTTGGCTAATCTTGCAAGTAAGAACATGATAGTCTATCGGATGGATGTAAAGACGGCTTTTCTTAAAGGAGATCTTAAAGAAGTCGTATCGTCGCCCAACTGAAGGCTTTGTGAATCGAGCATCCTACTCATGTCTATCGCTTGAAGAAGGCTCTTTACGGTCGAAGCAAGCTCCAAGGGCATGGTATGATCGCTATCAAAGTTTATTCTATCTACTGGATTCAAAGAAAGGAGCGATTGATTCAACATTGTTCACCGAATGTCGTGCAAACATTTAATTCACGCTCAAATTTATGTTGATGATATTATTTTTGCCTCGACCGACCCCAATGAATGTGATCGTTTTCTAATGAGATGGGTTCCAAATTTCAAATGTCTATGATGGGACAAATGTCATTTTCTTGGGATTACAAATTTCACAAAGTCCGGAGGCATTGTTATAAATCAATCTAAATATGCAAATGAAATTTTAAAGAAATTTGGATTTGATACTTGTGACATCGTTGACACTCCCATGGTAGAACGTACCAAAGCGGATGAGGACCACTCGGGATCATGGTAGATCAAACGAAATATCGTAGTATGATTGGATCCACGATGTACCTCACACCGAGAGACCGAGATATTCTGTTTGTTGTATGCATGTGTGCTAGATACCGTGCTAAGCCTACCAAAAGCACCTTGAAGCGGTTAAGCGGGTCTTCGGTATCTCCAAGGAACCATCAATATGGGACTTTAGTACCCGAAGGACACCGGTATGTCACTAACAACCTATGCAGATGCTGATCATGCAGGATGTCAAGATACACGTCGAAGCACGTCAGGAGGTGCTCAGTTTTTGGGTGATAAGCTTGCGAGCCGGTCTTCTAAAAAACAAATGAGTACTTCTATATCCTCCACAGAAGCTGAATACATAGCCATGTCATCTTTTTGTGCTCAAATCCTATGGATGAGATCCCAATTATCTGATTATGGCTTTGAATTCAACAAAATCCCTCTGTATTGTGATAATAAAAGTGCCATTGCTCTCTCATGCAACAACGTACAACACTCAAGAGCAAAGCACATCGACATTCGACATCATTTCATCAGGGAGCAAGTGGAAAACGGCGTGGTGGAACTTTATTTTGTGAGGACTGAATACCAGTTAGCAGACATCGTCACCAAAGCTCTTCCTAGAGAACGTTTTGAGTTTATCCTCCCATGACTTGGTCTAAAGAGTCTACAACCGGAAACACTTAAACGTCTTCAAGAGGAAGAAGAGGAGTAAAAGGTTTTTCTTCATCCATCTCTTGTAAATAGTTATTCAAAAGCAAAATACAAAATTACAAAACCAACAAAAGCAAATAGAAAATATAAAATTTTCAAAATCCATAAAAATTAGAAAATCTTGAAAATCCCAAAAATATTGTTATTTTGTCATGTTTTCCTTATTCGATATCATCTACGGACTTTGTGTTGACATTCAAAGAATGTCACGGGTTTTTAGATGTTCTTCGAATGTACATAATTTTTTTTCTTTTTTAAATAAAAATAAATAATAATAATAATTTTGAGAGAATGTGAAACAAAGGCTTATAGTCATTTCTGTCTATAACCCGTTTTTAAAGAAAGAACAGAGCACTGCCTTATCTTATTTTTCACATCTCATGCTCTGATTCTAAAAAACAAATGTTTGTCACTAAAACGACAAATGTTTCTCTCACAAATATTTCTCCTTCTTAAAAATTCTTCTGAAAAATATTTGTTATCTAATTGAAAACTAATAAAAAATAACTCGGTCTCAATTCTTGAAAATCATCTGGACTTGACATTGGTCAAATCTCTATCTCTCAATCAACAACTTATGTCATTGATTGAGGGAGAATGATTTCATTTAAATCAAAAGGTTATTTGTCATACTGTTGGTTCGAGACCAAGGTTTATGTCATGTTTTCAAAAGATACTCAAGCATGTTTTGGAGTTTAAAGTCTCGATTTGATCCTTATCGGTTAAATGTTTTCATAAGCAAGTCACAATTCTCCTCAAAAGCTTTCAAAATCAATTTAAATCTCTGAGATCACAAATCTCAAATGATTTGAAAATTGTGATCGAGGAGAATTTGTGATTTAAATTGGATTTAAACCGATAATTGATAAATGGTTTTATAGTGATCTAAAACTCTACTCCCCACATGTGCCAAACGATTTCAAATTTTCCATGCGCATGTTGAGGGGAGCATCTATTTCAAACCAAAAGGATTGAAACGTGATTGATTTGTTTCAATGTGCGGGTTTTCCTAATATGTGCAAAACACTTTCAAATTTCTATGCACATATTGAGGGGGGCAACTTTGAAAATCACATCCTTTCCAAAATTATCCTTAACAAAGTATGAAAATACTAATTTTGATC
The DNA here is from genome assembly GCA_022545495.1 of Chrysanthemum lavandulifolium. Classification (NCBI taxonomy): domain Eukaryota; kingdom Viridiplantae; phylum Streptophyta; class Magnoliopsida; order Asterales; family Asteraceae; genus Chrysanthemum; species Chrysanthemum lavandulifolium. The sequence continues at coordinate 225,492,243 of CM040244.1, read as the reverse complement.
GGGAAAGTGATGTTGATATCTTTAGAAAATGGTAATCAAAGAAGTGAATCCTTCCTCTTGCCTCCGTGTGCCAAAACGATTTCAAAATACATGATGCACATGTTGAGGGGAGCTCTTTTCTAAAAATATCAAAATGATTCGGTACAAAATGCTTTGATAATATATCACAAGTATCTTGATTGATTTTCAAATGGTTTTCAATTGGTTCCAATGGCGGATGAACAATACCAAATAGACCGACCAAATTTCTTGTATGTATGGTGATATAAGGATGGTTAGGTTAGGTATTCGTTCCCACGATCCCGCCAGAGCGGAGGGATCTACCAGGACACTCTACTAGATAGTGTAGAGTCCTTAGGTATGATGAAAAAGGAGAAAAGTGAGATATGGGAAGAGTGCGGATGAGATTGAGCTAGAACTGGAATAAACCCAACAAGGCTCTAGTAATGAAGTCTCGGTAAGAATTGAAGGGGTTGAAGAATGAAAAGAAATGAATGTGAAAAGGGTGAAAATAAATAGCCCTCAATTATTCAACCTTAGGCGTAAACCGGGTTCAATACATATGCTCTTGGTTGTTACTAAGGTAACACCGGTATTGAAGACAAACGTCATGGACCCGGTGACACGCTGCACTACAACTTCCCAAGCTACTCAAGTTCCTCTTAAAAGGGCTTGTTTCATTCTCACGGGAACCTACATAATCTATCGACTTTATCTTAGAGATTGTTGATATTGAAGAAGGAGACCTCTCCCTAGTCTCCGCATAGGAACCAAATGTGCACAATTGAGTCTAGAGCCACGAGATCATCAAATAAATCTCATTAGGACATTGTCAATGAAGACTCTCTGTTTCACACAATGTGGAAAGAGATTATATCTTTAGAGTCCTACGCATTATCCTTGTAGTATTGCGAACATCCGAGTGATATGCAAACATATTCACAATGAAGATGGAAAGCCTTCTAGAGCCAACATCAAACAAGCTCTTGGTAGGTGGCATGTGAGATCTATTCAATAGATCAACCATGTGACAACCGAACGAAACAATGGGGTGATTCAAAATTATGAATCAATCCTGGTTCAGGTTATGGATTGACGGATACCTTTGAAAAACCGGCCGTTGTGCTTAAAAATTCTTTTCTTTAGCACATCGACTGTGTATTAATATTTCAAAAATTAAAAAGGTGATTATGATTGGTAATTGATTTTCCTTAAAACCTTCGTTGTATTGCAAAAACACTTTATTTTTTAGCAAGACTCGATTGTTTTCAAATCTCTTTTCATCAATCGGTGAATCTCAATTATTGGTTCACTCACTCCGTGTTGTCTTCTTTGAGACATTCGGTTTGAGAACGACTAGAGCATTGTGAAACCCTGTCAAGGAGATTCCACGAATTATACCGATCACAGGCGATTGTTGTCGATCAACGGGTAACCATGGGTCGTGTACCTCAATTCAACGAAGTGATCAAAGACACTTTCGTGCAATTTGTTGCTAGCTGTTGTATGCAGTACGCCCGACGCTTGCGGTGATCGAATGGAGAGATCAATCCATAGCTGCATGCTCATACAACACATTCATTTTAAAGAAATCATGATAAGTGCATCAACGACTACGATATTTTCACTCCATGCTTCGCTTTCTGTGCGCAAATATCATGAATCAACTAAAGCTTCCGCTACTCTGATGAAAAGATTTCATGATCCAGAATGTGAGCATGTTGGTCCAAAAGTCACAACACCATAATGGAAGAGTCAGAGATTTATGGTAGCTGATGATCTCAAAGCTGGCTCAAAACTCATTATCACGTAGATCAGTTAAAGACCTCCACTTGGATTAACCAAACATGCAAAAATGAAGAATCAATGACTACGGGCTACAAAGCAAAGAACATTTACAAGAATCCAAGAACAATCTTAATGTAATATCTGTTTGTATTCAATGTAATTTGAGGTGACCTCCCTTAGGGGGAGATTGTTAGGATTTAGTAAATCCAGTTATTAAAGTGTCGGTCACCTCAAGTATATGTAATCGTTAAAAGCTCATAGTCGTAGTTATTTAATGTTAAGTAGTATTTAGTTAAGTAACACCGTAGAGGACGGACGGGTCTTTACCCACTGTATGCCTGATCCACAGCCCGTAGGTGGCGTTTTATGTAAGACAATATATACCCTCTACCTCCCAAGGTAGAGGGTTGGAGCTCATAATAATACTTTCACTTTCTCTCACTAAGTTCCCAAACCTCTAACTCTTTCTCTCTCTAAAAACCTATTGTATACGCCTACTTTGATCATGGTTTGATGTGTTTGTGAAATCCAATATGTTACAGTGGTTGTGTTCGTGTTCATCTCCATCACGTCCCTCTTTCTCTTTATTTGCTCGTATGGTATGTCAAACGAAAATCTTTCTTTCGTTATTCTTTTTGAAACCGATCGTATATTTATACATGTGCTGTTAATATTTTCGTGGAATAAAATTTGTTTAAACCTGATTATGTTACTCTTCGTGTGGTGAATCTGGTTAAAAACGTTTTGGAAATGATTATATGGTAAAGAATAAATTAAATACGTTTTTGAGTTAGTTTAGTGTGGTAAGAATCCGTGTTCGGGTATTTGATTCAGGTTTGTATTCGGGACGGGTTTATAACCCAGTTTGGATTCAGGTCGAGACATGGTCATGGTCACAGGTTGTTTTATACTTGCTTGTTTTGAATATGGAATATGTTTAATCTTGTTTGAGGTGATAAAAGTTTGATTAGTTTGTGTTTTTGGTTCGTGAAAAAAGGGTACACCCAAGGGGTGCTTGTTTGTTTTACTCGCGACGAGGAGGACAACCATTAGGGTGCAGTTGGTGTGTGTATGAGGTGACTAAGAGAGTGGTTGTATGTCGGGTATGTGTTATTTGTGTGAGTTGGTTTGCCTGGGTGCACAACAAGGCACCACAACGGTGCGTAGTGATTGTTTTATTTTACTCTTGGCTAGGCAAAAGTTATTCAATAAAGCCAAAGGCTATTAATTACGTGAATGATAATGAAACAAAATTTATAAATATTGAAATTTCAAATTTGGTTTATTTAAAGTCACGATGACTTGGGAACGTGATATAAATGGACGCGTTATGCCGAAATTTATAAAACCTTTCCAACTTATAAGATTATAAACTCGTAAACGTACCGTGTTTTATTATAAAACACATATAGCTTTCTTTTCAAAAACTAAAATGGTTTTCGAAACAATTTGGGATTATGGGGTAAATGTTGAAACTTACCAATTGACTTGTTTATTGAAGAAATTACGTGTCGTTATTGTTTTGACATCTTTCTGGTAATTGTCTTCTCGATGTGAGTCTTTGTCAATACTTCTTGACTATTTCTCATAATATATTAGGATATATATTATGTTTTGGTGTGAGTTACGTTTGGCGTGAGTTACTTTTGGATGCATATATTATAATTTGGTGTGAGTTGTATGTCGAGTCTTTGCTTTCTTACCACCACATGAAACGTTAAAACTAAACTTTTGAGATATTGATAAGTGGACTTTTGAAATCTTTGATACGAGTAGTCCACAAAAACTAAGACACGCTATCTTCGAAATTATTTTTCTTTGTTAAACATATTTTGAGATAGCGTAATGTTATTTGGTTGTGACGATGTCGCACCGTTGTGCTTGTACTTTTGGATATCATTGTGCCTTTCTTGTGAGCTGTTGTGCTTTGCTCATCGATGCCATTTATGATTCTTGCATTGCTCCATTTGAGGTGAGTTCATGGCCCCTACTTTTACTTGCTTTTAAACTTTTGGGGAGAATACATGCTCGTTTTACTAAATGAAATGTTTGATTGATTTGAATAAGCAATTGTTACTTGGTTTGATGAAATGCGTCATTTGGTTAGAATATGTTCTATTGTGGACACAAGTGCTTGAAAATTGTTTTGATTGGACATGGAAATGTTTTTGTGAGCTATTACGTGCTAGGTTAAGGTTAGAAACCCAAATGTTGTTATGAATTGTTACATCCTGGCTCAGGATGGCGCGGTGTTGTTCCCGAAAAAAAACTCGTTTTGCGGCGCAGTTTTGGTTTCTACCGAAAAACCGCACCGCAATAACCGCACCGAACCGCAAAGTCATATTCACATACACATAATATATATATATATATATATATATATATATATATATATATATATATATATATATATATATATATATATATATATATATATATATATATATATATATATATATATATACACTAGTGTCAAAACCCGTCCGATGGACGGGTATGACTTGTGATTTTTATTTTTAGGATTTAGTAGAACAAATATATACTAAAAAGTAATTAAAAGTTAAATGAAACGGTTAAGATCTATAATTGATGTTACCATATTCCATAAGACGGCTAAAAGCATTTAATTATTTTATTTTTGGTTTTTATTTTTAGTATTTAGTTGAACAAAAATATATACTAAAAAGTAATTAAAAGTTAAATGAAACGGTTAAGATATATAATTAATATTACCATAATTCATAAGACGGCTAAAAGCAGGTAAGTATTTTGATTTGTGGTTTTTATTTTTAGGATTTAGTAGAACAAATATATACTAAAAAGTAATCTAACATTTTGTTCTAAACAATATTAATCATGAACATCTGTTACATTTGATAATATTATTAACATTTATTATTATTATTTTGTTTTTGTTAATTATGTTTATTTAATTATGTTGTTTACCAACATCATCTTAGTTATGTTACACACCTATAGAATTTTGAACTTAATATTAGAAGCAATGTACATCGAAATGGAATGATGTGTCCGTTGACATTGTATTACCTTGTGAAGTCACTCTACTTTGAAGTTTAATCCTTGTTGGATTATCATTCTTGCCTTTAGGTTCTTGCTAATGTTTCATGCGAGAGGAAAGAGTTGATTCAACATGACTATTTATATATGTTTAACCCTTCGTACATATAACGTATGTACATATTGTTGGTGATGGCAAGTATCATATGCAATGTATTTATCAACAATTTTGAGACTAAACAAAATTATATAATGGGGTCAATTTTACATTTATGTAACTGATGGATTATTAGAAAGACCTTTTCGGATGACGTATCTATAAAATTGTTAAGTTGACATATTGATGAGTGTCTAAATACTCATCATTTTTATACTGTTTAGAATGCCAAAAACATCTGAAAACACTCAGAAATGCTTCAAAATGATAAAATATCACAAACAAGTGTTTTATATGTTTTAAATGCAAAAACATCAAAATCTGGTGAAAAACGTATCAAGTTTGCATAATTGGCAGTTTTAGTCCCCCAAGTTACAAAAGTTGTCAAAATTAGTCCCTGGTAATTCAAAAACTTGTAAAATATCATTTTAGGTCCTTGGGATTCACAAGTTGTTCAAAATAATCCTTTGAAGTTAAAAATCTCAAAATTACAACTTTGGTCCCTCAACTTTGCAAAAGTGTCAAAATTAGTCCCTGGGTGTTTTAAAATGGAAATTTATCAAACTACACCCTTGTACTATTTATAAATGGCAATATTGGTCCTTATGATAAACTTTTGGAAAATTACAAGTTTAACCCTTCAAGTTTCAGAAAATTACATAATAGGTCCTTAAGGTTTAAAAAATGGAAAATAATCATCCTTGGTCCTTGTATTAATCTCATTTGGCAGGAATGGTCCTTGTAAGAACTTTGGGAAATGGATGATTCAACCCTTCAACTTTGGCCAAATTACATGAATGGTCCTGTGTAGCATAAAACCAAACGGATCCTACTTATTATTAAACCCAAATCAAACCCAGCTTATCCCTTGGCCCAATTCCAACCCAAGCCCAAACTTTTGAATTCAAATAAAACCGCTACCACTGTTTATCCTTCTCCTCACCCCTGTAATCCCAATACCAGTGGTATTTACCACTTGCCTTCCACCTCTTCACCTCCACCTCACCATCTCCACCTGTTACCCACTCCCCTTTACACCTCCACATCCACCAAAACCCATTAATGCAAAGAACCTGCTCATGAGACTTTTCCCGCCAATTTTACACTTGGATGATTTGGATGAAATATGAAGATCCAATGGCTACAAAATGGTGGGATTAACTCAGAGGTCGACAAAAAGTTGAAAGGAACATTATAAATGGGAAAAGAAGCAGAGGAGCAGAAGTAGTAGAGTAATTTAGTGTAGAATATGTCGCTTTAACTTAATTTTAAATTCCAGTGTATCAAATAACTTCCAAGCTTTGTATTTCATGTTTTTAATGTATAATCAAACTTCTGTAAACATCAATTTCATCTTTAATACAAGTTTTAAGTTTATGCTAAGTTTCAAATTTCAAAAGAATCTCAAGTTAAATTGAATGTTGTTATTAGTGGTTGTTAACTTCTCTTAAGCTCTGATAAGCTCTCTTATAGCTTATTAATTGCTTATATAAGCTTCTACTAAGATTATACTCTCAATCACCCCTTGGTCAACTAAAGTCAAAATTTCAGTTTCAATAGTGATATGGATATGATTGCTGATCAATGGATGTATTTGGTTTGCTTGTGGGTTTAGTGCTTCATGGGAAGCAATAGGTTTGATCTTTGAGCCTAAGTCATCAGTTTGTGCTTGAATCCACTTGTAAGCCCTTTTTGATCTATTTTGGTAAATCACTGTGTAGATTGTTAATCAGCTCAAATCTTTGTGTTTAAATGTTTATTAGTTATAGTTAAGATAAAATAAGTGATAAAACTAGTTACTTGTTCTTCTTAATTGGTAGTTAGTAAAAAACCACATTTTGACAGTTTTCTTAGCATAATTGTAATTTCTCAGTTCAGTGATGTTATTGTTGTTGTTTAGTGCTTAAATAGTCTTATTAAGTAATAATACAAGGTCTGTGATCCATACCAATGTTTTAATCTGTGACTCTCTTTGAAAAAAGTTCTAAAATAGTCTATAAGGTGTGTTTGGTTTTGCTAATTACACTGTGTTAAAGTTTGTTTGTAGCTTTGTTACTGTTTGTGGTATGTCTCATTAGGTTATATTAACTCATACAAACAATCAAAACCAGTACTTATTCAACAAAAAGTCAAAATCTTCTTAATCCCATCCTTGTCAGTTCACTGTTAGGATTTTGAGATGCAATTCTCATCACAGTAGCTCATATCTTGATACTTTAGCTGAAAATCATCTTATCATAGCTTATTATAACATGTTCAATCCATAAAATCAAACCAAAGTTCAAGAAAGTCAAATTTCCATTTCTGTTTTCAAAAGTCAAAATTTGGAAAGGCAGGTTTTTGCAAAACTTTGTTAATGTCTCATGTGTTCAATTCTGGATCAAATTCAATGAGATTTGGAAATTTGCAAGATCATCTGGTCTAGTTTGACAATCTCATAATTGTTTTCCTTTTATCATATGTCTATAAGCTAAAAATCAGCTCCCAATAAGGTATGATATGCCCTGCACACACTCAGCATTCACTGAGTGTGCACAGGCACATCTTGCAGCCCTTGCACAAGCTTCATTGAAGCTTGTGAGGAGCTGGTTTTTGGTCCTTGTGTAGTTAGCCAGGTCTATTTTAAGTCCCTTTATCTGTTTTTCCATTTAGCTTACTTGTGTAGCTTATGCAATAGCTTAAAGGTGCCCCCCTAATCACTGTTTTGCTTAATTAAGCCAATAAACTCAAAACCAACTTAAGCTTCTTTAGTGATCTAAAGTACTGATAATTAGTTAAGTTATACTTAATATAGCATTATTTAGCTTCTTTGTTCATTGGTGCTCATTTGTGGCTTATTGCTTATTTTGGATTCTTTATTATTAGCGGTTACTGTTATGATAGCTTTTCCTCCACATAAGCATATGTTTTATATTTTCTTAGACTTAGAATAATATTTTAGTATTTTCCTGAATTTTTCAGATTTTTCCTACCATTGTTTAGTATTTTTCCTTATTTAAAATAGTTTTAATCCTTTTAAATAGCATTTAATACTAATAAATCGAAAAAGCTTTAAAAATATGTTTTCAATTTTATAGATTAAGATAAATATAAAAGTCATAAAAAGTATTTTTCCATAATTTTCTTGGTTTAAATAGTATTTTTAGCATTTTAAGTAGTTTTAAATAGTTTTAAATTAATAATAAATACATAAAAGTCTAAAAATATATTTTCAGTTTTAAAATAAGTTTTATCATATTTTAGATTTTTCCAAGTGATAATTTCATTTTTCTAGGTTAATTTTGTATTTTCTTGTATTTTAGTGCATTTTAAATACTTAATAAATAGTTTTTAATTAATAATAAATAAATAAATAGTTGTAAAAATAATTTTCTTTTTCTAAATATTTTCTTTTATCAATAGGATTGTAAAAATGTATTTTTCATATTTTTAGGATTTATATTGTGTAAGTCTCACGTTTTATTTTGTACGTTTACGTAATTTTATTTAAACGTACGTTTTAGGTTTTAAACGTTCATCAATTTAAAAATAGTGATAGCGTTTATTTAATATATTTTAACTTTTTAATTTGCATTTAAGTCGCTTTAATTTGTAGATAGTTTCTTTAGGTAATTATCCATCGAAATCCTTACTGATCACTATCATTAGTGATCATTCTATCATCTGAGTTGTTTAAACACCAATTCATCCTCCGTGGGACTTAACGACCCAGGAATTCCCTATATTCCTCTGATCTTAATTGAATTTGTGTTTTAAGCAGTTTTAAGTCTGTTACGGTTAGCCATTCACAAGTGGTTAGCTTGTGTGATTAGACTTGACTGTTTAGCACCAATCACATATCCATACTCATGGTGTTCCTATAAGACCTATATTATCTATATAGCTGTATTGTTTAGTATATTTGATGAATTAAGAAAACAATGGTGAAAGTATACAAAGTCAGCTATTTACTGTGCTAAAAATAAAAATTGTCATTGTTTTAATTTTTAAGTAAATAAGCAAATAAATTACTTAGCATCACAAAAGTTTCTAAAATCTTTGTTTCGCATAAACTACTATTTCAGTCGCCATTTTATTTTTACTTGAATGCCATATCTCAACCGCAACTTCAGTTGATGTTCATATGGCATTTTCTATAAGAACCATTAAAAATTACCACAACAAATGACAAAAAAAATCGAGGTTGACCCATTTAGTTATAAGCAGATCTTTTGAGGATATGTATCTTGACATTATGTCACCAATGTGGTTAAAATCTGAAAATTGCTAAAAAATGAACAACCAAACGGGTCTAATAGTTACTCTAATTTATTTCATAAGAATTATAAGATACTTGATTTAATAGAATTTCTATAATAAACTTCAAAACACGGAGTTATTATAGGAAAAAAAAAAGAAAGATAAAATTACCTAGATAAAATTTATGGCGCTACAGTACCTTTGAGACAAATGGGACTTTCCTGCCCCAGCCTCTTCAAATGAAAATTGGTAACATATTCCCATCCTTTGTGTCTACGTGAAGCTTTATCTTCGGCTACCAGATTATCTTCAATATCAACTATACTCGATCGACCTTCAGATGCCACTTGAATCAAACACATTTCCGATTATCAAAATCCTATGCAATATCTAAGGATTAAGACAACAATGTCAATAACCGGTCCCACGTGACTTCTACCCTTTGAAACTCGATTCTTATATATGGAGCTGCTAGTCTTTGACCAATTATGACTTTATTGCAATATCTTGAAAGTACCAAGCACATTTCAGTTGACTAACTGTTTGACCCGACTCAGTTGATGAAACATGATTTATATCTAATAAAGACGTAAGCATTTAGTCTTTGAACTTTTAAATATACTCTGGTAGTTTCAAAATTTTGAACCGTCATATGATTAATAAGTTTATCCCAAGTTTTCTATTTCAGCCAGGCGATCAGTTTTCAATAAAAAAAATAATTTAAACAAACCGTTAGGCCAATAAGTTCACGTACTCTATCCCAATAACATACATGTAGGTTGCAAGAGAATGTATAAGAAGCTCCTTAACTCACATCCTGTTGTTCAAAAACGTGATAGTTATCTCATCACAGGTCCAATATTTAAATTTTGTTTCATGTTCAAACATGAATTCATACAACAAAATGGTCGGACAGATGAACAAATACTTTGTAAATCTTGTAAGTTGTACATTTGATATTTACCTCTAAGCATTGTTGCAAAGATTGAAGGCACCATCAACACCGAAATTGTCGCAACTTACTTTATGGTACTCTCAGATAAGTATGCAAATATTTATATATCATCAACCATGTAATAAGCTAAAATTATCACAACTTAAATGACCATTACGCCAATTGACTAAGAATTATGGTATTCTTCTTGATTATCCATATAGAGTTAAAATAAAAATATGGAAATAATGTTGAATTTGTTGAATACAATTTGAGTGTGTACTATTTGGTTGCAAGGCGAAAAGGAATCACATGTTAATGTTGTTATAGAAGTAGCCGACTTCGTCACTATGTGACTTGACAAGGTAACTATACATTTATTCAATGCATTGTTTCTTCAGCGGTAGTACTTATATATGCTAGGAATGATTAGTCATATAATTAAAATCAAACAAAGTTGAAGTCAAGCCATTTTATAATCCCAGCATGAGTTTTGTGAATATCAGGTTGGAAGTGTACCCGTCACATGTAACCCCAATTAGGTTGTTTATTGGTTCCGCACCTCATAATAGCTCCTACAAACCATTATATACTGGATAGAAACATGGCCCACGAGCATACTCTTTAGAAGCTCAGAAGTATTTCCGGCTCATTATTTGCCGGATGCAACATATTAGAAATGGAATTAACGGGGTATAGTAGCTCATTCTAAGCTTACATGTTTATATTTTGAGGTTTAGTGACTTGCATGCTATATAGGTGTAAACTTTTAAGTCATTTTTATTCAGTGGTTGGACAGGAGTAGTGACAGTTTTGCATGCATAGTTGACCCATGACATCTATCAACACATACAAATATAATATTATTAGATTAGACGTAGAAATTTAAGTTGGTTGAACATGTTTTGGGTAACAATAGAAATCACTTCTGCCCCTCTACATGTTTTTCATCTGCTCCAAAAGACGGAAAACGTCGCTCAAAAGACAACTTTACACTACTAATGGAACCACCATTGATGTGGCTACTTTTATTGGCAATACATAAATCACTTGCTACCTTTCTTGGGCATGGATCGCTTATCTTTCCGATAAACTCGAATCGACCGCCTTAACCCATCCTTCTCAAGCGTCCGGTTGCCCTCGGTTGCCTTAAAGCAATGTAGGGATCATCGTTCAACGACTTATCGTTGTTCCTTTGTAATGGTTATGTGATCTTGTTGCTCTCTACACAACATTGCTTGAGAATGTGAATTACATAAATAGTCTTTGTGGTTTCAACTATCTTTGAAAAAGTATATGTTTCAACATTTTTCCCTTTTGCATCGCAAACATTTACCGACTACGGATAGACCGGATACATTATCACCGAGGCGGTGTGACAATCTCTTTTAGGATTACAAGTAGGTTAAAATTTGATGTTCTGTCCTCGTATGAGTATTCTTGAAACAATCCTAATACATGCGTAAACACATGTTAATAACCATAGACTCACAATGTATCCGGAAAATAATATACTTACATATAGGTGAAGGCTAAAAGGAAATGCCACAACGCATTTGGTGCTTGTTGCTGGTACCTATTATGAAAACACAACACAAATATGAAGGTACCGGATAAAATTTAAGATATGTACTATAGAGTTTTCAAGAATAGTAGCGGAAAAATCGTAAAAATCAAACCAATATAACGAGCTTACTCGGAAGGTTTAGAGATGCCAAACCATGAACAACACCCTTTCCAAAATAATCGATTCCACCCATTACCCAAACTGCTCGACTGTTATTTGTCACCTCTACTCATCTAGAAGACGCATGAGTCAAGTGTGATATTTTCGATTACTATATTATATTCATGTTTGCTAATCCTTTGGTTTCGGGAAGTCGATGTTAAAGATTTATTGAACACAATCATTGCAACATCAAAGGAGAACATGAAGTTTGTGTCACCAAGAACATGCAAACTTGGGTCAACTCTTGGTGACATGATAAGCACTACTCAGAGATGTGATTTCTTGCTTCATCACCGAACCTCTAAATTTCAATTTCAAAATAATTTATTCTTTCTTGAAAAACTGGAACCAAATTAATGTTCTGCAATTCTTTGTTTTTATAGGACTAATGAAATAACTTAATTTAAAAGAGTTGGTTATATTACCATCTCCATTTTGGATGAGTTACCTAGAAATTGCAGGGTTCCCTGATGCAAAATCCATAAGTCTTTCCGCTAGCGTCTCCAAAAATATTCTCATGGATCCAAAGCTTCTTGAATCTAAACATACTGAGATAAAGGAAAAACCTAAGGTATTCCAAACACCCCTTAACTATCTAATGACTTATTACCATTCTTAACTACTTCCAAATCTAATGTTTTCCAACAAATATTTGTTCATCAGCACTTGAGGTGCAACATTGACCCGTTAATTCATCAGGTGGATGCTTCGGGTCTAATTTTATTTTCGTCGGGGTAAAAAGATTTAAATCGTAGGCTTTATTATAAATAAAATACGTGTTGAACAACTGAAAGTTTCCTAAAATGTTGACGAATAACCATCAACTGTAGGTATCAAAATTTCGAAAGACTTGGAACATGAACAACAACAACATGTATCTATGTTGAGCGCATTACTCGATAAGCCCAGTGAGTGTCATTTATAGGTTCCTTGCATTAATATCGATGAAAATTTCAAGCATTTAAATTATAATCAATAGCCTCCCTTTTCAAAAGCCATCTATAGAAATGTTTAAAAACTATCAAGTGAAATAGTGTAATCGGTCGAGCGGTGCAATAACATACATATATTTACATGAAAGCGGACTAACTCGAATTAGATCCTTCCTTGGAATTTGGCCATGTAGATTCGGATCGACCATCTCAAGAAGCGCAACTATGTTTGTTAATCTTGGAAGAGCCTATGGAGGTAAAAGCAACCAATATAAGCATAATAAATGCAAAGGAAAAATCCAATGTACAAAACTATCTATCGTCATATCGATAGGCTTGCATATGAAATACACATAGAAACATATGATTGTACTTACCCAAGAGACAAGGACATGTTCTCGGGTGGGCCCTTAGTGTCAATAGGTACAAGGCCGTTAAGAGTTCTAGCAAAACAACACCATAGCTATAGACATTTGATATGGTGGTAAGTTTCTGTTGAAGCATACCTAAAGATAAAATATATAGTCAAGCTTAGGAGACAACATTATACCTTTCCATCTACACATTCACACGTGCCAAGCATTTTGTTATCGGGATATTTTTCTACTCACATCTTGTAATTAATATGACCAAAATATTTTGTCAACTCGGATGTTTTCTCTTATCCGGAGGATGAAAGTGTAGTGACCCTCTTCTCGCGGATCATCTAGCATGTTTTGGTATTGATTTTCCTCCTTACACAAGGTAATGCATCTTTCATTGTTGTATTAGTATAGTCTGATTTGTTATTTTTGCTCCTTGTGTTGTTTGAATTGCATCTTATGAACTAAAATGTTAAGACACATGATATTGTTGGAAGGAAATGCGATTTATTACAACCTTATTTTCTTCGCTCTTTATTTGAAACTAATTTTTGCATCGAGTCGTAAGTTTAATATTAAGTATAAGGCTTAAAATTGATACACATGTCGATACGACCTTTAAAAATTTCGACGAAATGACGACAAGCGAGAAGGAACTTGACGAACACTAACTTTGATTGGTATCGGATTCAAGAAAGTGGAAAGGATCTTGAACCACTTTATGGACACAGGTATCTGGGACTTACTAATCTTGGCAACAGGTAATTTTGGTTCCTTTCAATTAAGTTTTTATTTTGGAAAATCACGATCGTTCTTGCTTATGTCTTTTGGTTTTGTTTTGTATTTTGCGGTTGCTATTTGGTTGCAACTATGCAAGTTGTCTTCTCAACTCACTCGTTACATTCACGATGCGTATACTAAGTTTTTATAGGCAAAAGAAGTATATGTAGTGAATGATAACAAAGCTAGACGACAATAGCACTTGTAACGTTACCGTTTTTGATTGCCATATGATGCCAATAGTATAAGCACATCAAAATGTATTAAGAATTTTAGCCAAGTTAGGTACTAACCCGTGGTTCACATGCAATAACATATTGGCAGCGTAGATCTTTATCATTCGCACATGGTTTTGTTTAGCATATTACGCTAAAGACTTGCTCATGGTGCTCGATTTTGATATGTAATCAAGCAATTCACGATCCGCAATATCCTTTCATTCATTCGAAATGTTTACTAATCCGTTGATTATAAGGAATAACGAAACATAACAATAACAAAGGAGACATTTAATTTACATACATCGAGAAGATCAAGCCAATGGTTTTCGATAGAAGCAACAACAAAATGGCATTCCTCTAACGTAGACCCGTGAAGAAATTTGTCAAAGAGCTCTACCGAAAACCGATGTATAGCAAAAGTTATAAGAAAGCTATCGGTAAAAATACTTATCGATAAGAATATTACTTGGAAAACTTTAATGAGCTTTAATTCACTCCTCCTCTTAATCTCAAACCTTTAAGCTCCATAAGGTACCATCGCCATTAAACACATCATATCGCTTTTTATTAATATGATATTCTTTAGAAGCGGGAAGCATCATAGCCTACATTCATCAACAATAACGTCAATAGTAGACTAATAAGTAGTAAGTGTCAAAATAACGAAATACGGTGTCGCTCTTAGGGTTGACAGAGGATACACATTCGAGCGGGGTTGACCCCAATATTAATCTGTAAATATGACCTTTTAAACATCCGTTATCCACCCAATCAAAACATGTATGGGACCCACATGTTGCTAGGATAACCTCCCTTATGAGTTATCGACCTATTACCTTACTGAGTTCTGAGAAGATGGTCCAAACACTAAGAGAGCTTGTATCATTGTGCTATCGGTCTCAAAATGGATCAAGCGGCTTCCTTATATTTCTTCCCACTCGGATAATGATTTGTTAGTCTTTATACAATATTGGAACACAAGGTACTAAATCATGTTAAACAACACAACAATACTATCAAAATTTGTCTTCAGGGATGCGAAGAATCAAAACTTGTATCACAAGATTTGATCATTTCCGGAAATAACATGCCCTTAACTTCACAATGATTCTTTTGCGATCGCTCATACCCACATGAGCAAAATCGAGCCTTAATACTTCTTGCTCTTCAAAGGCCTCTCTCACTTTTTCTACCACGTTAGCATACACACCGTTTCTTGCTTCACAAGGAAGATAAATCATTTAGCGGAAATAAAGAGATAACCTTAAGTCGATGACAAAAAGAGATAACCTTTAATTTTAAAACCAACAATAAGTTCAACAGGCGATAACAAAGATCTTGATTAAGTATATAAAAAGCATCATCTCATCTTCCATATCTCTTTATGGCTAAGATACCATCTAATCAAGGTCAAAATCTTGGAATAATTAATGTTAGGCGAGCAAAGACCCATAAGTTCACGCCCAAAACCAAGCTGCATTTGTGCGCAAAGTTTATATACATCGATGATAGATTGCCCAAGGAAGCATATTACATTGAAAAACAAAATGAAAGCAGTACCACTCACCACAAGAAGAAGAGGAAGATCTCGTAGGTCAAGACTCATCCTCATGGCAGAATCCCATGATATCTAACATAGTCAATGACCTATCTACTTGCTAATTCATGTATTCTTGTTGAAATAACTTAACAAATTGAAGAATAATCATTTCTGACCCTTTCACCATTATAGCGATGTCGATCAACAATGCATATATTCATAAGCACAATCAAAATCTTGAAGGCTAAAATATGAGTATAGTTAAAACTCTAAGATGCACGCTCATTGTGGTGTTAAATAAAAAATCAAATATTCGATGTACCACGTAGAAGTCCATGAATAGATCTGAACTAAAAATAAGCTACGATAAGCAATAACAAATACATAAAATCGGCATCCGGTATGAACAATAAGACCTAAAAGGCTTCAAGAACTATTCTAAAGAACATATTTAGAGAGTTGCATTAAATTAGGGTTTGTAAAATAATAGATATAACATAAAGGGCAAACACGTATGCAAATAATGGTTGAGCCATCATGAGATCGGGATATGATTTAAATGGACCAAAGGGTTACACTCGCGTGGAACCACGACTCTGTTTAAGGACCGACAACAAACGGGCGCTTGTTTCAAAAGAGTTTGGTCTTGATGCCCAATATACGGGTGATGGGCGGTTGTGTAAGCTCTTTTATCGTACAAACTGTTGGCGTGAAGGAGTCCAATACACCACCCGACAACATAATTAAGCGATGAATAAATTATATATTGCACGCTAATAAAGACGACCTTTTCTCTTTTAATACAAACCCATGATAATGATATATGTGATACTCACCTCAACCTTTAATAATGTAATTTTCTTAGACAATATGATGTGGTTTAATTGACTTCTTATTATTCTCTAAGAAAGTAGTCCCACCTGATGTGAGTATGCAATGTGGAGGGGAAGAACAAACTGATGATGAATCAGAATGCATACTAATCGTAAGCGTTTTGCTTGGGATTATATTTAGCTTTTTAATTTCGGTTTATATTCAAAATTAAATAAACAACTAAATAGTACATGTTATTATGCGCTTTAGTAATCGAAGAAAAACAAACATGAATATGCATATTTACCTATTGGAGGTTTCTTTCAAGAATATATTGTTCTTTAAACTCCTCTGGGAAGCTTGTTGATTGGGATAACAAAGAATAGCATTGGTGCGAGACTTTTCACCTTAGAGATGTTCTTTCAAAGCTTCAACTCACATTACGCCAAGTACTTCTTATGATCATAAGAAAACTTTATAAAAGGAGAAAATAACATCGGTATTGTTTTAAACTCAAGAACAAAGTTGCCAAAACTTACCAAGTCGGTTTTAACTCTGCATCCGAGGCGTTCAACATTATTTTAGCACAAAGCAAGGTGCAGTAATTGCATAACACGATTAATAATAATACATTTAATCGGATACAAAGAAAAATATATAGCTTCAAAACTACGAATAACATAAAAGGGTATATTTATACACAAAAAATAGGTTAAAAATATATAAGGTATAATTATCTTGTTAGGTAATATATATCTACTTTTTTATAAATTCTTATCTTCAAAATATACATTCCTAAAATACAAACTGCAGAATTTTTTAGCATGTCCTTATTTTTATTGATTTGGAACATATAAATCAAAAAACAATTTAGTCTAGTGGTAAGTTGTTTAGATAACTTATGAATGACCCAAGTTCAAATCCAATATATGTCTTCTTTTTAATTAAATATAATTAAAATTTAAAATCCACAAAAAATAAAAACCGAATTTTAAATTAAAAAAGTTAAAATTGAACATAATTATAAAAAAATGCCACATGTCATTAAAAAAATATGCCACATAAAATCAATGATGACATGGAAATATGACATGGCATTATGGGATGTCAAGTGGCATTTTATGTGGCATGCCTCCTCTTATATATAATGTATAGATATATAGGGAAGGGTTATTTTCAGAACCAAATAAATTGCGAGAACTGCGAGAACCAGATCAACCAATCGATTTTTCTTATATTAATTTTTATTATTTAATTCAAAAGGGTATAATGGTAAAAAAAATTATATTTGATTTTTTTTACAAAACGTTTTTAGTTCCGTATTTTTAGGGCTTTTTTTTTTTTTTTTTTTTTTTGTAACATTGTGTGCACATGTGTTTTGCATTATGTGATAATTGTATTTTTTGTTTATGCATAGGTGTTTTTTTTACATGTGTTTTTTTTTAACATTGTGTGCACATGTGTTTTGCATTGTGTGCACATGTGTTTTGCACATATATCTTTAAAAAATATTACATAAATATAAATACAAACAACAAAACCTTATTATTAGATTTAAGCATTTCAAAATTTACAAATTGTCTTACTCTAGTTATATGATATTCATATTTATCACAAACGCCATTATGTTTACACTTGTATTCAATTTTATTACAAATGTATGAAGCGTACACATGTGTTTAATACAATGTCTTTAACAGTTGGTTCATCTTTTAGGTGTGCACATGTATTCCTCGCCTGGTTCAAGAACCCATGAAATCTGCCTATGTGTTTTTAGCCCTTGTGCACATGTGTTTTTATCTTCTCGCTCGTATTAACTGATACAAGTTTGTGCCAACAGTCACAACGTCAGGTACCCTGCAACCATAAAACACATATGAACACTCTTTCAAAAAAAATTTACCAATAATAAAAACACATATACATCATTACACTAAATTTATATTAACCTTGAAATAAATATGCATCATTACACTAATTATTTAATCACTAGCAGGGTACCCGCGCTTTGCGGCGGCGGATACCCTGTAACTAAATTTTCGATCTAATAATATATTTCTGATTATATGTTTTTTGTGACGAATATGGATAGTATAATGTAGTTAATAGGTACTCGGTCGTTTTTTTACGATGATAAATTTAACGAGTCATTTGATAAAAAAATTACATGAAGATGAAAAGAATGACATAAACGATGATAGAGAAAAAAAAAAGTATAAATAATATGGCCATTACGGTTAAAATATTACGATATGTAAAGATTCATTACGCTTTGATTAAAATAAATTATTGTAAAATTAGAAAACATATTGTTGGTTTATATCATATCAGTTAGTAACTTTCATAATTTGTGTCATCTGTTTTATTCGAGCTGTATTTTTTTATGTAAAGTACACTAATTGTAACTGTTTGTGACATAATTATATAATAAATATTTGAAGACTTATATTTTCATAAGACCCCAAGTGAATGTGCTTATATAATGTAATAGAGATTTCCTAGCAGTTTCTATAATTAATCGTTTTCATATCTCGTATAACATGCTACAAGTTCCGGATGCCACCTAAAATTTGAAGCTATTTTCGTATATTGAATATTGCCGATGCACATGATAAACTAAACTGTTCTAAAAGGCTCGCAAAAGCACCGCAAAGACGTGAGGCTTGATCATGACGTCACGCCATGCCCCCACGCCGCCTTATGACACATGTTTTTGTAAACTCGATATATATAAATTATTTTATAAATATATAAATATTTTAATTCGTTGTGCCACCTTATGTCACGCCTTATAAACGCAAAAGTTTCGTCTTAGCCACAAAGGCGTAAAGCTTTGTCATGCCGCCACGCCTCGCCTCACGCTATTTATAACCTGGATAAACTATAAACAAAATCTAGACTTCTAAATTTCTAACATTGGTACAATCCCATTGCTTTGACTCTTTTAAAAATCAAGTATTCAGCCTTTACATTTTCTATCAATATCCCATTCACGAGCCATGTTTTTGTATAACTAAAGGTAGATTCAAAATAACACTCTTTTAGAAACATATTTTTGTAAGAAGTTAAATTGAGACGAACATTTTTTACCAACCTGAAAGCATGCTGACATGTTCAATAAATTAATAGGGACTTGAGCATGTTTACTTCTATTCGCCTTTGATTAAATTCAAATTCGATTGGCTAGATTTTTAGCATAAAATAAAATAAACTTTAAATGTTTACAAAACCAAATATTTGAATGACAGTAAATCACATTCAGTTACTTTTATTATGTAACTTTCTTTTTATCGTGGAGCCTTTATTTTCTTTGTGTCCAAAGACCACACACTAATCTCAAGATATACATGTGATCGATCTTAGATCAACATTAATACGTGTAAGTTGTTGGTTCATTGTTGGGATGCTATGTCATCTTTTTGACTCATCAACATCACTGCCTTAAAATTCACAAATCTCACATTCAAACTCATATTACTCGATAAGATCTAATACCAGATATAACGAAGAACTATGAGAATAACGAAGAAGAATGGAATGGCATAAAAAAAATCATTACCCTAAAAATATCTCATCAAATCCGTCTAAAACTCGCCGGTATAATCAGCATCACTTACATAAACCAATACAACATAACCCGAAGCAAAAGTAACAAAATCTGGCTAAATCTCAAGCACAAATCATGAGCCTAACCAAGCTTAACCAAAACCACATAAACCCAAATCACAAGCCTATATAACCTTAACCAAAACCACATAAACCAAAACCGATCGGATATCTGATTCAAGAATCTGGGTGGTAGTGGAGGCGGTGGATTTAGATGAGGAGGCGGTGCATTCGAGATAATGTTTTGGTGGGAGAGGTGTTGTGTTTCTTGTGTATGTATTGTATTTTATATCCCGTAGGTTCGGATGGTTGAAACCACCAACAAATTCAAAAGATACGAATATACTTGAAACAATAACAAATTTAACAATACCAAACACAAACCAACGACCTCCAACATTACCAAAACCACCGCGACTACCATCCAAAATGCCAATTTATGGCAATGATTGTGGTGATGGAGGCAATTACTGAGAGAGGGATGCGTTAGAGAAGGAGTGTGAGTAGATCGTGATTTTCGAGAAAGAGGAGTAGTCATGTCGATTTAGTATGTTTTTAGATGTGAAAGGCTATTTTAAATAGGGTCATTAGTATGATGTTCTTTGAAGTTTGAAATGGGATGTTACATCTTAAATGGGCCATATGAATGTTGGAGCTGTTACAAGTTACTGAATTAAAGATTTTTAATTTCAATTACAAGTTTTATTTAAGAAAATTATGGTCCATTACAAGCTTTTAAGGGCATTTACAAGACTTTCTAGGCATTTAATGATATGTGCATGTATTAATTTTTCATAATAAAAGTAAGACAAATATTTCTTATAATGGAAATGTTTTTGGTCTTACAATTTTAAGACTACCTCTTTTAGCAAGTCCCAAATCTATTATAAAGTAGTATAGATAACTAACAAAATATATATGCACAATCCTTTCATAATAACTGAAATTAAACAAAATAAACAAGTTCATGAAACTATAAAAACACATATGCATCGAAGGTTTCAAATTCACAACTATAAAAACGCATATGCAAACTCAGAAACACATGTGCACACTGAGACGATAAAAGCAATAAACACATGTTATAACTTAGAAACACATGTGCACACTGAGACGATAAGAGCAATAAAAAGTAAAAACACATATACGTAGAATCTTTCAAATTCACAACTGTAAAAACGCATATGCAAACTCAAAAACACATGTGCACTCAGTTAATTGGGTGGGGCTCAATAGTTATCTTTAAAAACCAAATCGAGAACAGAAACCATAACTTAACCTCTGGTAAACATAATCACTCGACCAAAACCCAAATAAGCCAAACCAATAAACCATATTGAAAACAAACTAGTATTATTATTAAGTAGTATATTCTTTGTTCGCATGAAAATTTACAGTTTCATAAACATGACCATGTTTTGCTCAAAAAAAAAATAAACATGACCATGTGACTGATTCATAAAGTATATTCTTTGTTTAATCACCGAATTCAACTCTGTCTATAGGAACAAAAAAGCAATCTAAAATAGAAGTAATTATTTCAACATACCTATCTTTTTTTTATTACTTGACAATTGGTTCACCGTAATCATCTAATTCAATATCTTTTTTTTTTTGTTTAATATGTTTCTGTAAAATAACAGTCAACTACACATATGTACTTTCAATAAAATAACAGTCAACTACACAAAAGTTAATTTCATATCTAAAAAGGTTTTTTTTTTTCAAATCACTTTTTTTTCAGATTGAAACTCATATTTCGTTCCAAGATCCGAAGCCCAAGAAAATTCAAATCGAGAAAAAAAAAAAAAAAAAAAAAAAAAAAAAAAATGTCAAAAGTAAAATGAATTCATGTTAAATCTAGCATCATTGAAACAAGATAAAAAAAATTGATTTACAAATGTTAAAGTAGAAAACGATTTATAAACAAAAGAACTTACATGATTTGAAGGTAGCGTAACTAGCATTGGATAGAAGATTTAATTATTATTGACAGATCTGAGAAAAATAAAGGAGGAGGCGATATATCTGTGATTAAGGTGTTGTGGGAGAGATTGGAGAAGGTGGTTATGGTGACTAATGAAACAACGTGGCTAGGTATTTCTTTATTAATTGCAATTAAATAAAAAACGGGTTTTAAGGAGATTTTCAAAATACCAACAATACCCTTAAAGTAACTATAAAACATTACCTGATCTTTTATTTAATTACGGTTATGCCACACATCATCATGTCCATTGATTAAACATCTAACGGTCTACACTGGTTCTCGCAGTTCTCGCAATTTATTTGGTTCGACAATAACCTCACTATATATATATATATATATATATATATATATATATATATATATATATATATATATTATATATAACAGGAGGCGTTACACGTAGATAATGCCACGTAAACGCCACCTCATTGCCCAGTAATTCATTATCAGCCATGTCATCACATTGTCATGCCACGTCATAATGCCACTTGGCATCCCATAATGCCACATCATCATAAGTTAATGCCACTTAAGCAATTTTTTTATTAAAATTCGGATTATTTTCATAAGTTAATGCCACTTAAGCAATTTTTTTATAAAAATTCGGATTATTTAAAATGTTTAAAAATTTAGTGCATTACAAGATTCGAACATGGGGTATTAAGCACAATCATGAAGCAACTTAACCATTAGAGCAATCCAACACTTGTGATAAAAGTTGCAACACATAATTGACATTAAGTTGGAAACTCGAACATCTACATCATTCATTATCCCTTCCTTCAAGCAAAACCCACACAAAACCCTAAAACAAAAATCCAAAACCAAAAACAATTGTATCGAAGACCAAATATATTTTCCCCTTCCAGAGTGCAGCCTTAAAACCATCACAATTCAATCAAACCAAAACAATTGGCCTCTAATCAGAAGTGGATAATGAAAAGGTATGTTCATGAACAACTAACACAATATATAATTCTGAAACAGTTATCATACATGAATTTTACATTATTACGAAACATCATGTGTTTATATTAGATTGTTAATTTATTATGTGTAAAGAAAATATATAATTTAAATCATTAAACCCTAATCTCATCAAAACAAGATCAATTTATTAATTTACTATTTAGGCAGCAACAGATTCTTCCACATGATGCTTTTGGGCAGCAAATGATCAAGAATTTGGAGGTAATGTGGATTTTAAAGCTTTATCCCGGCATAAATATAATAAATGGTTTCAATTTCATCAATATGGGTACATGTAGTAGTACGGTGAAAATCATATTCTCATCTGCCTTATTGCATGTTTTCATGTTTTCGTTTAACTGTATAAGAAAGTTAGCGTTAAACAGGTTTGGTAGGCTTGACCCACATAAACCTCAAATCTACCAATTCACAAAGTGTAACTTCTTTTTATTTTTAATTAGGAATACAAGAACTCACGCTTGCTCTTCACAGAGCCCATCCTACAATAGCGTCTGCAACCAAACCAAATCTAACAGGTTATAAAAGTATATCCGACGTAGATGTTGCAAGGTGGGTAGGTTGGATCACAGGTCAAAATGAATCATTTTTAAAGCAGGTGGTAACGGGTCAGGTTAAGTTGACCCATAAAAACTTTCATGTCGTTAAATAAAATTATATTTTAGAGATTAATGTGTTAACCATGATCAGAAATAAGTATTTGTCTCTTTGACGTGTTGACCCATTTGATTTATCCCCTGTTAGCTCATAAAAAGATGACTAAAATCTGTAAAGTTATGTATGGTCTTAAGAACAATATAAAGAATTAATGTCTCTATATACTTTTTCATCCTTTTTAACCAAAACTTTATTAGTTTTTCTTTTGTTAATCCAATATTTTGTAAGTCTTTGTTAATCCATTTTCTTTTGTTAATCCATGTAAAAGTTCAATAAGCTCATAAGCTTAAACAGACACCCCCTAAATTTATCTGTTGTTTTACCGATTTAGCATGTATATCGTCTATCAAGAGTTACGACCAGGTTCTCTAATGAAATGTTTAACTTATTTCACTTGAATGATATGTCAGAACTTCCGTCTACGATCCATATTGGCAGTCAGATAGCTATGGTTGTATGCAAGCGTTGCCAAGTTTTAAACCACATATTCATCAGGTAACTACATATGCAGATTATTCCTATATGTTTCTCTTAACCATTATATTACTTTATTAGGACTAATAAGAAATTGTTTATGCGAAAATGAAGGTGCTAGCTCAAGCTTTGAGAAGGAGCGGATAACATTTAGAAGCTGTGATACGTGTTTCTCACAAGAGTCATTAGCCAAATAATCTTATCAGGTTTGCCTTCTTTAGGGTATGTTAATGTAATAATAGTTTGATGAAACTGGTGAACTTGCACACACGTTTCTACAATATGTCATAGATAGATTTCAGCCAATGTTGAGAGGCCGAAGAAGGAAATACACGAGAGACAAGATTTATAGAAGTAAAGAATTAGTACTCCCCTGTTCCTAATCACAACCTGGACATGATCATTTTTAGGTTGGATAAGTCACATGTTATCAAGCTAATTAGTGTGTGTATGTTTGTATAGGTTCGAGCATGCTATTTGCTTTAGTACGAAAGCAAATGTGACATGGAAGAGCTTATTCGCGTTGGAGGTATATTCATTCATCCTTTGAATGTGATCAGATATAAACTCAATTAGTAAGCATATGGCACGGTTTATAGTTTTGAGCGAGCAGATAAGCGATGTGTATCCAATGTTAAAGCTTTTGTGTTATTTACTTTTGTGAACACGATGTCTGTTTCTTGTTTGCGAAATCCACACGCAAATACATGTTCCTAGAGCTGTTGTTTCTGCTATTCAAGTGATCGCCTGAGTCACATCGGCTGCTTAATCTAACCATGTAAAGAAGTGCCAACAGAAGAAAATTATAGCTGAGAAAATCACTGAGGATCATAATGCTTGTGTACATAAAGTTAGAGAGGAGCTCAAGTCAGATCATCCAGACGACTCGCAAATTGTGGCATGAAACAAGGCATGTGGCATATCAAAGGCATTTTTCAGGTTTTGGTGTTTGATCCTTTAATATACATAGTAATAGAGGCGGCAATCTAAACCCATTAAAACTATAAATTTTCCAGATTGTGGTCATATTTTATTTCCAATTGGGTAAATATGGGATTTTTCAAACTTTAATGTCTCATTCGAACCAAGTCACCAAATCATATTGTTTTATGACACCCCTTCATGAATGTTTATTGAAAGCTTACACTTTTATATGCTATTATAGTATTTCCAAATGAAGCCATATGCATGTGACCCTTGGAGCTTACCAAAATACCCTCCAAACAAAGAGATTGATGCTAAGCATCGTGAAGACTCAAGAAGGTAAATCTTTTTTCATACATAGAGCAACATCACGTTTTTCAAAAGTTAGACTTTATGAACCTGAACTTGCCATTAATCACTCTATTGGGGTGTTTGGATTTGCGACTTGGAGCTGAGTATCTGATTTTCGTGACTTGAAATCGCAACAATATGCCTTTTATTTAATGATTGGATGAACAAATTTTGCTTTTGTTATCGATCAAAGAATAAAGAGTTTTATAATCGGTCTTATGAAAACGCACCTAAACTTATTATCTATATTGACCTATTCACGAAGACTTTCATTTCCAATTTCTAAACAGTGTACTTTTTCCACGACTCAACATTTTAATTTGATTATCATAACTTTAAATAACAAAATCAACACAGTATTTTATGTGCGGTTTTATGACAATTGGTTACTCGATATCTCATAATGACATTCATAACCAACATCCCAACACCCTTACATCGTAGTTTAAATTTGTTAATATGTATCCGAAACTATTAGATTTGTTCAAATATTGATTTCTTTCCATAAGTAATGATAACGTGCATGTCTTTTTAAAATCATCTTTGGAAGAACACGAGGGCTGAAATGTCAAGGAGATCAAACAGAAAACCATCCGGGTCATAAATTGGTGCACGAGGAGGTCTCTCTCTCTCTCTCTCTGCCCTTTCTTTCCACACACAACAACCATATATACACGTAGACTCGTATGCGTGTATATGCAACAAAATGATGAATGGTTATTTATACAGAATTTGCCGCCCGAGCGAAGCTAGGCTCAAAATCAATGGAATAAATTTAAATGATAACAGAGACAACGATATAATCATAGGTTATGAGACGTGTAAGCCTTTTTCAAACCGCGAGTTGCATGGAGATGTTCCCTTTTCGGGCCCCTTACAAGTATCAGCTTCAAGTGGTTTTGCATGGGCTAGAAGGTGATTCGATGATTCTTCGTCATTAAGATCACACAATAGGTCGAGTTCAAAAAGCCTTATATCTGAGCCGTGGGTTGCTTTCCATTCAAAAGAACCAAAACGAGACGAAAAGATTAAACGAATCAATTCTAGAGGCCGGGATTCCAAACCTGAGGCATTTGGTAGTGGATATGATGGTCCCAACTCTCGAGACCGATCAATTGCAGTTTTCAAGAAAATCGATTCGATAAGTTTTTTTTTTTTTTTTTTTTTTTTTTTTTTTTTTTTTTTAATTACGTGCAAATCCATGAAGACTTTGGTTTCTTTTTCGTGTATCTTGAAGTTTTTGAACTGTTTAACTTTCTTGAACAGATTTATCATAACCAAGAAGAGAAAATTGAGTTTTTGGGTCCTTTGTTATCTCAATCACGCCAAATTGACGAGCTTCTAGAGAGACATGAACGACAGATTCGCCAGGCGGTTCGAAGATCATGGTTACAGAAAGGTAAAAACCTTATAAAAAGCTATTTCAAAGAAAAGATTTGTCTCACGCCATGATTCTTGATAATTTTGTTGCAGATAGGAAATACGGTTTAATGATTTGGAGATCCACCGGAGACGCATACTTGAAGAAGCCATTGCTGTTGACCCATCATACTTGAAGAAGCCATTGTTGTTGACCCATCATTCCCACGGTTCCAGCTTCATAATCCTATTCAGCGACCTAGAGAGTTGAAACCTGACGCCAAGTTTATTGTGTTTGCCTCGGATGGGTTATGGGAACACATGACGAATCGACAAGTAGTCAAGATTCTTCACAAAAACCCGAGAGAAGTAAGTGTGTTCTCTTTATTTTAAAATTCAATTGTTTAACACTGATGCTTAATTGTTGTAATCTTGAGTGGTATGTAAACCTTGAAAATGGACTGAAACAACCAGACCTTACAAGTTAACATGCTTAGTATGGTTTTGTCTGTGGTTTGGTTTGTATCAGGTAATTGTAGTAGGTAATTGGAGTGTGAGACATGTTTTATGGGTGTCAGATAATGGGTCAAATGTGTGTGGGTCGAAATGTTTTTTGGTAATTTTTTGCAATTTTTAAGTGGGTACAAAAAGAATTTTGGGACAAAAAAATAGGTCTAGGGAATGAACCAGTGACAAAGAACAGAAGGTTTTTAATCGCCACAATGATGAAAGTTTAGTTGTTTCATCATCATTAGCCTTAAAAGATACTGACATAAGTCGAGAATTTTATAACATTTGGAGCAAGACCAAATGAAGGTACTAATTAGAAAACTGTTTTATTGTTGTATCGTTATAAGAAGCTTACGTGGTCCGCCATGAAATTTTTTTTAATTGGTGTAATATTTTTTTACTCTAAAGCTTATTAGATTCTTTTCTCTCCGGTGTTTGGATCAGCTTATTTTGAGGCCTTGCGGACCTATTTGAATTAAATAAAGCTCATCGGCACATTTTTTCTTGCTTATGAGCTTATTGCTTATTCAAGTCCATAAGCTCAGCGCGTCGACCTAATAAATCTATAATAAGACCCGACACGTACTTTTAGTGATTTTTTTTCTTCACTGACGTCTGCTCATGATTTTTTTAATAGAGACACAATTCGGACGAGAATAGCTCACTGGCAAGGATCCAAACCACACAGGATGCAGAGGCTGATCGCCATTCGGATCAACTATAGATACCGTTGTGCAGACAGTTAGGAATCCATGTGCAGCTGGTATCATGTTCTCAGTCGATCCTTTTATTATTTTCTTTCAGCTCAATCATGTTCCCATGAGTTTGCCTGATATAATTATTTTGTCTGCTAATGATCTCAAGGTCAGTAATATCCTTCGGGAGTGTTTCAACTTTTTATAGCTAATTTTTTTAATGCATAACATGCTATAGTGAAAATTTTGTTTAAGAAATGTTAATTAACTTAGCCAAGTTCTCAGTTTGCTCTAAATTAGTATGTGGAAACATAGAAACATATTACCGAATTAGGTGATCTTATATTGACTATATTAAAAGAGTTCTCGGTTTGCACCAGATTCTGCATACTCTAAGCTAATTTGTCAAGATTTACATTACAAAGGAGAATTTGAATATATCATCAAATGAGTCAAATATGATATATAAGTGTTAAAAGAAAATCATTGCCCTATGGGATGTATTTTAGCTTACAAAAAAGCACATACGACTGTGCATTTATTTAATAGGAAAACACATCTAAATTATTATAGGGGAACAATGAACTACTGTTTCTTTTCTCTAGAAAACACATCTAAATTATCTATATTTGACGAACTTGATATACTTTCATGAAAAAAGACAACTCGAGACATCACAACTATATAAGCAGCAAGGGTCAATCCTTTGGCGGGTTTCGTTTAAGTGATTAATTGTTGAGGATTGCATTTAAAGTCAAGTGTTCCATCGTTAAAAATACAAATATTTTATAAAATATGAATGTATACAAAGATCTTGATAGTTATACATAATCACAATATGTTTACCTAATTTGGCCACGACACCACCTAATTAGCCTTTATCAACTGAAATTTGTTTGGGCTGGTTAATGCAATTTATTGCATAGGTGTTGTTGGGATAGCTTTTGAAAGTCTACTAGAACAAATATTCTATAAAGCGTCGGGCTACTACTACAAATAAGTTAAGACAAACCATTATAAACAATGATCCTAACGCTCTAGCGATGTGGGTCCCTAGGAGGCTACTACTATAAACCATTGGGTTATAAACAAGAGGCTCTAGCTATCATCAACATGTATGAACCGGGTTAAATACGCTCATTGTGACATGTTACGCAAATGCTCGTGAACATGTATGAACCGGGTTCGTTTGTTGTGCACGTTCTACAACCGAGACGGAAATATAGCTCATTATAAATAGAAGAGTACTGACTATGGAAATAATGGCGCCTCAAATTACGCATAATGTGTGTTTAACTGAACATGAGTCATCAATTGTAACGTTGTCTGCAAATGAGAGACGTGAAGATTTGCCTGTTGGTGATGATGATATGATGTCGTTGGAAAATATTGCTTTCCTTTTGAGGATATCTGAGGGTTTTCCTGGCAACAACAAAAATGAGGTATGTTATAATAGCTATGGTGTTTTTTCTTTTAGCGAGAATTAATATAAACTAAATTTTGTTAGAATTGGACTAATCAGTCACCAGACGGGTGGGTCGCTCACAAGTTGGTAAATTGTTAAAGATTAACCAAATCTCATGGATTCTTATTCCTACATATCAAATTCCACCAGATGGAGCTTTCCATAGTGGATGCCATTAGAGGAACATAAAGCTCAATTATCGGAACAACAACAATGCTTAAGGATAGCAAAGGCAGATAAGGACTACTCTCGATTCTTGCCACCAG
This sequence comes from Chrysanthemum lavandulifolium, assembly GCA_022545495.1. NCBI lineage: Eukaryota > Viridiplantae > Streptophyta > Magnoliopsida > Asterales > Asteraceae > Chrysanthemum > Chrysanthemum lavandulifolium. Next base: position 225,462,446 of record CM040244.1, on the reverse strand, counting down.
TTTGTAATAACTATGATCTGCGACCTCTAGCTTACATTCGAATCACAAGAGCTCTAGAATTTAAGCACGACATGTCACGATATGAAAACCCTGTTCCACCTTAAGGCAATAATGCATGAACTTGAATGATATAATGTCGACGGTGTTAGTTTCTATCAATCGGACCGAATATTCTGAATACTTTCGGTGATCATTTTTTGTAAGAAGAATACATAAAATAATCGATAGATTGTGGAGCCGCATAGAGTTCATTGACAACCAAGATATTCGGATCTTATTGAGAATACATTAGAATAATGTAGTATTAAATTAACTATGTTGTTTATTCGTTTAATTAAAGCAAAAATAACTTATGATGTCCATAGGGTTAACATTACAATGTTATAATCAATATTAAGGTACATCGTTTGGATAATCTTGGAAACGTGATGTATGCTTTTTTTTTGAACGGCAATTGTGGCTACATGGCTCCTAGCCCAGAAGGCGTAGCGAGCCCACACAACCAGGTTGGGTCCACCCCAGAAGGCAATGACACCCTTCCCTTTACGCACGCGAGAGGAAACCCCTGTAGCCCTAGACAAGACTCGAACTTGAGACCTTGCCTAGGAGGGTAAAACCTCCATACCGCTAGACCAGAGGCCCTTTGGTGAAACGTGATGTATGCTATAACCTACAACTACCACATTCATCGATTAAACAAATAATTCAAAAAAAATCACCAATTTAGATACATTTGAACAACAAGACCATACTAAGTATATGTGAACTATGTGTTTTCTTTAGTTTAAAATAAAGGCACTTTAATTTATGTTCTCATGTACTTTGATTTATTAGTTTAGATATATATACATAATCGACACAAGTATTGTTTATTTCTTGAAGCATTTTATTTCCTGATGTATTTTTTTATTTTTGTAATCATTTGATGATATTTTTGTTAGCAGGAGGTTGCAAACCAATTAGACGATTAATCAATCATCAAAACTTATATACATTATGTTCATTAGCCATTTGACAAAATGGCAAGTTATGAAAATACTTTGTTACTTGAGTATGATTAGGTACAATTAAATTCTACCCGCTTTCTTTCGCTATAGTAAAATATGTCAATGATAATTATAAGTCATGCCATGCCCATGGCATACTATATATATATATATATATATATATATATATATATATATATATATATATATATATATATATATATATATATATATATATATATATATATATATATATATATATATATATATATATATATATATATATATATATATTATTTTAAATAAACCAACTAAATTTCATAATTTTTGTATGATTAAATACTTTTGTTTATATTTTCATAATTAGTTATTTCAAACGTATTTTATTGGTTAATTATTGTCTGAGTTTTTATATCATATAATTTTATTTTTCTATCAATTTATCATCGAAATTAAAAAAAAAAATCATCTCATTTGACTTTTATTATTGTAAAGATTTATAATTTCATACTAGTACCCAACATTTTGTATATATATGTTTCTACGTAACCTTATGATATATTTATTTTATAATAAATATATACCAAAAAATAGAAATTGAAAAAAAAAACCTTTAAAACCCGCAAAACCGCGCGGTTGTGGATTCTCATTTTTTTAAAAACCGCAATTGCGGACGTGGTTTGGTTTTTACCAAAACCCGCACCAACCCGCACCATGCTCACCCCTAAAACTAACTGTCATGGTTTTGATGTCATGAGCTTAGTGCAACTGTAACTCTTTTATTATTTGGAATACAATTGTTGTATAAATCTTTTGGTCCACATTTCTTTTAATTACTTAAACTTATGAACTCACCAACATTATTGTTGACCCTTTAGCATGTATTTTTCAGGTTTGCGATAGTTGATTGACATACCATGGAGCATGAGCATTCGAGTCGCATCTTTTGAAGACTTGTGAATTTATTCATCATTCGATAACTTTTTTCAAAAGCGTGTTTACTTATTATTGTAGATCTTGCATTTGTATTGACTCAAAACCTTGTTTAAACTTTATCGAACGTGTATTTCAAAACGACTCATGTAGGTTATTCGATATAACATCACTTTGTACTATGAAGTCACGCCCCGTATACCCTTCCGCTGCGACCCGATTTTGGGGATGTGACATCTTCAATGGCCACCTTACAAAGCATGTGCAACACTTTACCATGCACATACATATGTGGTGCAAACGAAAGCCTGAGAGAACTACTCACCGCGGTTCAAGAACCACAAATAGCTGAATAAGCATAATTAAACGTAAAATCAACACGATCAACCAGACCTTCCTGACCACTCCTTCTTCTAATAATGCATCGGACATATGCAGAACAAAAATCCACATAAAAATCACACATGTTCACCGCAAAACAACATCCCAATATTATTTAAAAACGCATTAAAAACATCAATCATATAAAGCAGTACAATAAACCCCCAATAATCAAGAGCTACAAAAACGCGTTTTAAAAAGCACCATAATAATTAACCAAATAAAATAAACCAAAATATAGTCATATAAAATAGCATAATAAAATAATTGAAACATCGCATATGCAATAAAACTAAGCTAGCATATGAACCAAACACTGAAATCTAAGAGACACATTCAACAAAACATTCTCTGAACCGTGAATCAAAAAAAATTATGCATAATAGTAACAAATAAGGATCAGATTTATGAATACAGTTGCACTACCAAACAACTGACGTGGCTGCAATCACACTTGGTGTGACTGCTTAGCCAAGATATGGGCATGGTTAAACTGTGCACAGTAAACAGAAGATTATCATCATCGACTATAAAAGAAAATAAGCCTCACGTATACAAATACAGAAGCAAAACCAAACACCATTTTTGGTTGCAACCGTAACCCGGGTCAAGTCACCTCACCGAGATACCGGCAGCCTTGGCTGCAACAATAATACGAGTCAAGTTACCCCACCAAAGTACCGGTGCTGGTATATTAGGCCCACAAAACATATAAATGCAGACATTCGTCATCATTTCCTTAACAAATAAACAACATCCATAAGGAGGCTCAGGTCAGCAACTGTGGAAGCGGTACTTGAAACTCGCCATGGCTACAACCACGCTTACCAAAAAAGTAGATGCGGATAAATCTCGTCAATGCCTATATTATAATCCACGTTATGCAGAACAAAAAACCACATAAAAATCACACATTTGCACCCCAGAACAACATCCCTAGTTTTTTAGCAATCATAATATATCAACTTTAGCAAATGCAGCTCAATGAAAAACATCACTACAACTTAAGCTCAACAACCCTAAAATAGTGACCCTAATTAATCAACTCCAATTAGTAAACAAAATATACACAATGCAATAAAACTAAGCTATCTAAGAGACACATTCAACAAAAGATTCTACACT